>PVJL010003664.1:0-150946 GCA_004026885.1 Lyroderma lyra
GCACCTGGACCATGGTGTGGAGTGGACACTCTTCAGGAGAGGAGAGGTCATTTAGCAAGCAAGGATGACAACTTCCTGAGGCAAAGCCCTGGTGAGGGCGAGGGAGGCATGAGGAGGCTGTCACTTAGTTCAGTGACAGAACCTGATCATGCCACGGTCACTCAACAGCACACACTGAGTATCGAGTACCCAGAGTCACCACGACAAGGACAGGGCTCGCCACTCACTTTCTCATCTTGTAAACTAACCACCCCAGTGCCTCACGTTGCCTTCCTGCCCCCTTCTGACCTGCCCTCTCTGCACCCTCTGACCTGACCTCTCTGCACCCCCTGACCTGCCTCCTCCCTGCACCCTCTGACCTGACGGTCCATTTGTCTTGTTAGGGGACACGAGTTGCCAAGGCGCACCTGGTCACCATTGCGCGCTGCGTCCCAGACATAACAACTGACCAGTTTTCCCATCTATAATTCACAGCGGACAGCAAGTGAACACAAAGCCAGGCGGACGGGGCAAGTAGGAACCAACAATCTGAAGCCAGGGCACGGCAGCAAAACACGGCAGAAAGAGGCCCAGTGCCAGGGAAATTATGTAACGACCAATAACACTTTTGTCATGTAAAATATCTGAGTTTCAAATCCTGCACTGAATAAACAACTAAGGTAGAACAATCATAAGAAAAATAAAATTATAAGACCAAATAAACCTATTATTCTCTTCTACTTTATTTACAGGGCTGCTCGCAGTTTTCTTTTTCCCAGTTTAACTTAATCAACCAAATAAGCTGTGCCAGTGAATATCAAAGCGATCCATAAAGAACCGGGCAAACGTGCACAACAATTAGGGACACAGTTGTGACTATTAATCATTCTAAATTCTGTGTCATAATAAACAGTTTCCTCCAAGTTGCAGAACAGGACCTTTCTAAGTTGCTTGTTCAGTCAGGCTTTAAAGTCAAACGTGGGCACCATGGAGTGCTATGGGGTTTTGTCCTACGTGGGGTCCCAGTCCAGTGTGGTCAGGGCACAAGGAACTGACACTGCAAACCCCTCTCTGGAGGGGCGCCTGGTAACGTGTATTACAGCAAGGCTGAAGGATGTGCACACTCCTCCCAGCAAGCCCACGTCCAGGTTGGGGGGCTGACTCCCCGGGACAGTAGCTCTCAAACGTTAGCGCTTATTAAAACAGAGGGCGGGGCGGGGCACGTCCAGAGATTTTAATCCGGCAGGTGGGGTGGGACTTGAGAACTTGCACTTGCCCACGTTCCCAGTGATGCTAAAGCCGCTGGCCCTGGAGCCACACCGTGAAGACCACTGCAGCACGGAAGAAACACAGAGGGGGGATGCCTGCTTTCTCCTCGGTGACGGTGACGGTGACGGTGACGGCGGAAGGGGCAGCGCAGAGGGTGGGCAGAGAGGCTGGTGAGTTGGGCTTGGAAATGCTGGCGAACGCCCTGCTAGCTATTCTGACATTGTCCCTACAGACACTTCTCGTCTCTGAACATCTGCACTTGCTGGCAACCCCCCCGCTTCTGCAAAATTACCTTCACTGTTTGAAAGCTGGTTTTTCTAGGAACTCTCCAGATTACTTCTGTCTGACAGCATGCAGGCTCTTCCCTTCTGCACTGTGCAACAGCTCTCTCTGTCTGGTTTTGTTTCTTTCACTGATCTTGCACATCCCTAAAAATGTTCACACAAGGTTTGGTGGGAGAAATAGAAAACCTAAACTAATCGTTTCAACGAGAGGGTATATTTCCCTGTCAAGTAAACTGTGGGGTAAGTAGTCAAGGGCTGGAGGGGAGGCGGGATCATCACCAGGGACCTGACCGCCTACCCGATCGTTCAGCTGTGGATGACTTTCACGTCCAAGGTCATCTTCTGGTCCAATGTGGATGCTGGAGTGCCAGCCGCTACCTCTGCATTACAGCTACCGTGTCTGCACTGGAATCAGCAAGAATGAAGAAACGACACAGGGCGATCTTGTTCCTTGAAAAACACTTGCCCAGAATCTACAACGATCTCAAAATAAACGTACAAGAACACCACCACTGCCCCAAAGCGGTACCGGACTCTCGCTGGCCAGACTGGCAGAGTCCTGGCCACACCTGACCCTGAAGGAGAGCTGGAAGGCCCCGTCTTTACTTCAGAGGGCTGTGTGCCCAGCTACACGTCAGAGAATTACTGAAGGGTACAGTGCATTTGGGGGACAGCTGACTGTTTCTGCCACAGTCGCCTAAAGCCTGTTCTGTACTCAGCAGCCAGTGATCCTTTCAAAACATAAATCAGATCATGTCAGAGCTTTTCACAAATCCTCCAACAGAATCCCAATACACTGAGGATAAATCCCAACTCCTCACCCCGACTTCAGAGGGTCTGTGTGACCTGGGACCTGACTACCCCTGTGACCTTCCGAATGCCACCTATGGCCACACAGGCCCTCTTTCTTCCCATCATGCAACACACCGAGCTAATTCTTGCCTCAGGGACCAGCTATTCCTTCTGCATGGCTGGCTCCTTCCTGTCATTCAGTCTGCCGAGGCCTTCCCGGCTCCTAAAGAAGCTCAACATGTTCTCCTTCATCCTGTTTGATGACACAAGTAGTGCGTGAATTATTACCTGGTTACCCGGGACCGTCTTCCTACCACAAAGAGGGCCCTGACCTGCCTGGTGCGCGGCTGCGTCTCTCCTGACGGAAGACGGCCTGGCCCACGACAGCCTGGCCCACGACAGCCCTCGACAAAAACGGGGTGAGTACCTGGGTGACTGAGCAGGGTCCCGATCGCCTCCGTTGGGACCACAGCATACAGACGGGGAGCCCTGCGTGGACGAAGTCACGAGCGTGCACCTCACTCCCCGGGAGCCACGCCGGCGGCCTGGCTCCTTTTATGCATAAATCAGGGGACAGCAAAATGTTTCTTTTCTTTTCAGATATCCAGCCGCTCCTTTTACTTTCCTCAGTTTACCTTTGGCTCAGCGTTCCCTGGTGAGTAGTAACTAACAGTGCCTCTTTCTAAGCCCTCTTGCTTTAGCACCTAAGTGGTAAACACAGGGTGCGTCCAGTCTCTTGGGGTCTGCGACAACGCCTGAGTGTCCTGCTCGTCCCCGTCTCTAAATGAAAGCAGAATGGAGTCCATTTGTCCACACAGCACTTTAGGGTGTAGTAACTGGTTTTGGATAAACTATGTTCCTAGGAACAAACAGGTACCCCAGCTTAATCAAACTCCATTTAATGACTAGTTAAGAGAGAAGATGGATCTTGGTGAATGGGGGATCACTCCAGCCTATACCTGGTGACCCCACCGCCGGTCACCTATAGGAAAGCAACTGGAATGCTTTCTCTTTCTAGCAGACTGTGACCACCTCCTCGTTAGCAAATGCTCCAGGGATGGCAGTGTCCTATGTGCTAATGATACAGGCGTCTTCCTTAGACATCGGCAGCAACGACCAGGTCACGTGTTGAAGAGCTGATACCGTGTCGCCCACGAAGTGTTCCGATTTCCACTACATTCCTAGGCGCATTTAACCCAACGTGTGTTAATGTCATTTTGACTAGGAAGACTCGAACTTTCAGATTAGTACATGCTGTAACTTTGTGAGCAATACAGTAACTATGCAAAGGAGTGTCCATGTGGGGGGCCACCATGGGGAGCAAGGTCCCTCACCAGTTAGAGCAACCTGTCGTTTGTATCGTTTTCTCGTTCCTGCTCCTCAGGGTTCCTTCGAGGAAGTTCTGCTGTTAAGTTTGGAAATTACTGGACTAGATCACCTCTTTGGATTCTCCTTTACAACTCAAGACCATAAAACCGGGGTGCCAAAGTGCCTTGGGGACACATTTTTTATATCAACAATTATTCTGCAGGAACATAAATTTAAAAATGATAGGAGGGAGGTCCCTGGTGGTGCAGTGGCTAGGCTTTGGCACAGTTAACGCTGTGGCCTGGGTTCGACTCCCAGCCGGGGAACTACCCACATTAAAAAAACAAAACAAACAAACAAACAAAATGATAGGAGACTGCTTAAGGGGTAGTAACCAAGAGGCGAATTTGAATTATTGTTTTAAAATTTTAGACATGAACTTTATTTGTCATCTTTTTCCTACTTCATACCGAAAAAGACAGAAAGTGGCTTTGCTTTAAACTTGCTTTAATAATGCACATGTGTGGGGATTGTAGGCCTGAGGAGTGTGGTTTCAGAACGTACGTAAGCTGGATGCTAGCTGACAACTGACTGTGATGAAGCCGCTGTTTGTTAATCAGACTTTTCAACTGTCAGGATTAAAACATTTTCTCCAACTCCTGGGGGAATGGGGAGCCGAAAAGTTAATTTTTAAGAAGGGTGTGTTAAAAACGTCACTATTAAAGGGATAACTTCTCAGTACCATACTTATTTCTATCTGGTTTACTTTCTTAAATGAGACTTAAAATATAATGCAAAGGGATGTTTATGCTTTCTCACACCATAGATTTAACCACAGTTTATACAGATGTAAATATAACTGAATCTAATAGAACCACCCTGCAGCCAGTGTGCAGAATGAATACAAACAGTAAAGCAATGAGTTTCTAATAATGATGTAACAGTTCATGTGACCATGATGCGTATTTAACTTTGACAGAAAGCAAGACAAATTTTAAAGACTTGGAGTGATCACAAAAATTTCAAAGAGAATTATTTAAACAATATGGGGAAGGTTTAAAAAGCCTAATAGAGTTGTCTTTTTGTTCTCGCCACTGAAAGGAAAACAAAAAGAATCGATGACATCTTAAAGAAAATTACCTTCTATCCAAAAGCTCATGCACTCCTTACGGCCAATTTGCTTTAGTGGAAACTGGCCACAACGTTCCCCACAAGGCGTTTAGTGGGTGAGAGCTGTGTTTATGCAAGTGTTCAAGAACTGCTTCCGATAAGAACCTCTTCACCCTGCAGGCTACTTGCAAGATACTTTTACATGCCCTGGTACACACAATAAACAGCAGCACAGGAAATAGCTGGTATTTTTAAAAAGGCATTTTTTAAAACTTAAAGATATCTATTTTTGTGTAGGAAACACATGCATTTGGGTAGAAAAATCAATGGCTGTGCAGTGAAATGCAAGTCCTCCCTTCACTCGTGCCTCAGCCTCACAGATTCCCTTCTCAGAATCAACTTCAGTTAATTTCCTGAATCCTTCCAGACCAATATGGACACCCCCATCTTCACAACACATACACGCAAACTTCAGGAGACTTACAAATAGCTTGCTTTCTGACTAGTAGGCCCACAACGACAACAATTCAAGCTTGAGCTTTACAAATACTCCAGCGGGTCCAAACAGTGCTGGCTGGGTCAGAGTAGAAAGGGAAAAGCAGACACTACGGGTTTTCACCGCAGCCGTGGGCACAGGATCCTTTCCGGGAGGTTCAGCAGCGAACTGCTTCAGCACGCTGGCCAGAGAGGGCAGTGTGGACCCGGCAGCAGGGCGAAGGCAGGGAGCAAGCACCCGCCACCGTTCCCGGAGTGTGGGAGAGCCTGTCCTCCCCAGCGGCTCCTTCAAGTTCTCAGGTAAAGCTGCACACACCGGGGCTTCTCCCCAGGGCGCTGCTCAACGGACGGTCATGATGACGACGATAAACCCACCGCGATCCGACAACGAAGGAAAAGTCAGAGGAGGAGCACTCAGAAATCCTACTGTGCTTTGCACTCAGAAATCCTGCCGTGCATGTTTTATTTTGAAAAAGTAGAACAAAACCTTAATTTCTCAGGAATGGCTATATAAGGTAACAGTTACAGATGGGAAAAACTATGGGACGAATTTCAGCGTTTTAATTAATATAACGAGGAAATCACTTTAATTAATATAACGAGGAATTTATGGGTGACTGAAATATTCAGTAGCCGGGAAGTCCTGGGTTACCTTAGCACCAACTGCGTAGAGAAGTATACAGTTGGGTAGTTAAACGTTTTAAGTTAAATTACTGAAATCTCAGTTATGAATTTAGGACTATCTGGAGACTAGAATATTTGCCTAATTAAAATTTAAACACAAAATTATACTGAATTTCCTAAAACAAATTTGAAAGAAGTGTTGATATGGAGTACGAATATACACCTCTTGTCACTGCAAATACCAGGATACCACGACAAGCGCTCTGTGACACTGCCGATACAATGCTTTAACGCCTTCACCAATATTAAACAGGAGACTATGTCATAACGTTACACACACAGCCATTCAATTTTCAATTTCAATCACCAGGGGTGGAGGGAAGCCCTTTACTGAAGCTGTTTTTCCCTGAGGACCGGAAAAGGGATTTACTGAGTCAAGTTTCAGAAACAACTTTGCATCACAGCCTTAATTACGTGCACATACACATTTTAATCTAAAATAACCCCCTCCTCCGGAAAACGCGAAGCGGCAACGGACAGCGCGTCTTCGCGCTTCGCGCTCTAGGCCGGCCGACTGTTCCAATTCCCAGTACGCCCAACCGGAGGACAGACGCCGGCGGCAGGCAGTGCCGAGGTCCCGGGCAGCGCCGGGCTGAGCCGAGTGGCGGCGCCCGCAGTGGTGCCGCAGCCTCCGCGGCCGCAGCAGGTGGGACCCGGCCGGGCACGCAGGCCGTTCCGATGCCCGCCACCGCGGGGCTCTCGACAACCGTTCGGCGACGCCTCGAGGGGCTTTTGTTGGCGTGCACTGACTTCCTGGGACTGATGTCGGGGAAGACCGGCCTTGGCCCCAGTGACACGAACCACACAACTTTGCAGAGCGATGCGCGGAATTCTACGGCGGAAGCGCCAGGGCAAGCTCGGGGGGCCCACCCGCCGCCGCCCCGGGTTCTGTCCCGCGTCCCCCACACGCCGGCCCGCCACTCCGCGGGCTGCGGGGAGGCGCCGGGAGGGCCAGGCGGTCCGCGGGCGCGGGAGCTCCGCGCTCCGCCCGCAGACAAAGGCGCGCCGGGCGCCGGGCAGGGACGGGAAGCGCCGGCCTCGGCCCGCAGGGGGCGCCGCGCTCCGCGGCCCGGGGCGCTTACCTTTGAGGACCGAGCAGAACTGCTCCAGGGCCATGTTCCCGGCGGCCGGGCGCTGCGCGAGGGGCTCGGGAAGCGGCGAGGCGGCGGCGGCAGCGCGGTGCTCAGGGCCCGGCGCGGCGGCAGCCCCGCTCCGTCCCCATCGCGGTCACCAGGCTGCCTCGCTGCAGGCTGGGCTCAGGGGCTGCGGCCCGCCATCCCCAAGCCTCCCGGCGGCGACCGCGGTGCCCGAGCCCCTCGACGGGCGCCGCCTCCGGCTCCGCGTCGTCCCGTCCCATCGACCGGCCCGGAGCCGAGCGGCGCGAATGCGAGGGACGGCGCGGGCGCGGGCCGCTCCGCCTGCGGCCGCGGCGCGGGCCCCGCTCAAGTGACGGGCGCAGGGAGCCCCGGCTCATTTAAGCGGGGAGCGCGAGCGCCGCGTGCCGGCCGCGCCGCCTGCGCGCATGTGCCCGCCCCGCCCCGCCCCGCCCCGCCCGCGCGCCCCTCGCACCCTTCCGGCCGGGGGCCCGGCGCGCCTGCTCGCGGCCTCGCGCCCTGGGGGGCGGTGCAGGGGAAGGTGCGAGGGGGTCCGGGGCCGCCGTCTGTCCCCGCCCGGCGGGAGGCTGGCTCCCAGGGAGAGCCGGCAGCATCCCTGTCCTCGGCAGGGCGCCCGCGGGAGCAGATCCAAGCCCCTCTTGGCCCCCCACCGGAGGGCGGAGCCGGGCGCCACCGCCCACCCCGGCGCGCAGCCCCCGCAGGCGGAACGGGGGCACCTACTGCTCGGCCTCCTGCAACTATGGTTCAAGGTCAAAACTGCCCAGTTCAGCCGTCTCCCACCACCTGCCTCGGGGGCGCGGATCCAGGCACCGGCTCAGGGGCGCGAGGGGCCTGAGCTTGTCACCTGCCCTTTAGCTCCAGGTGAGTTCACCTACCTACGGTGATGATTACTAACACCGAACGCTTCCTGGGTTGCCAGGCAGGGTGCTAAACACGACGTATCAACTCTCGTTAATCCTGTCCGACCCACCACCTCTGCGGTGGGTAGGTCCGGTTATAGGAGGGGGAAGACGAGCACAGAAAGGGTAAATGATTTATTTGTCCAGAGCCACACCGCGAGGGAGGGCGGCAGGGTTCTCAGCTCAGGAAATCTGCCTCCAGAAACTGCCCTCTTAACCCCAGAGCCATGCTCATGGGGTTTCTTGATGCTGCTGATAAACATCTCCAAATTTGCAAACTGCTGCATAGTGTGTGGTATTAACAATCCTGCTTGCTTTTCTAGTTTGATCACGCTCTGAAATGACCTTGTTCATCACCTGTATCCCACTTACCCACCCCCCCACCCCCCCATTCAAATAGCAGCTGGTTGAGGGCAGGGAAGCTCATGTATTCACTCGTCACATACCTGTGTGTGAACCATGTGCAGAAGGCGATGAGAGGTGCTGGGAGACGTCCGTGATTCAGGCCCTACCGTGATAGACTGTTTATGCCTGTATCTGACGCCTATGAGGAGCTCCATCAACTCTGTCTAACAAGTTATAGGTAAGGACAATGTCAGGCAACTGTAAAAAACCATCTGGGGATGTCAGGGTCTTCTCTCTTTCCTTCTATCCCTCCAAGAAAGGCTCAAAAGTGAGTCTTCACAGGGCTTACAAGTGAAAACATGCTTAGCATCAGTAAATTTCAAGGTACATAGCCATTTAGCACATGGTACAGGAGGTATCAAAGATGTGTCAGTTTGCAAGTCAAGTTAAATCGAGATTGCACACAAGCACCAACTAGTAAATAAGACACTTAAGAGCCTTTTCCACAAATACAATACAGTGGCACACTGGGAGACAAGGACAGTCGTAAGAGCATTGAATCTAAGTCACAGACAATGGTGGACAAGAAGAGCAGGGACTAGGGAGCCCTTTCCGCTTCCGGAACGTAATAGGCTCCTGCTGCACACTCGCTGACTGAAGGAAGAATCTGTGTGTGTGATGTCATCAGAGAATGAACACTTCCTGAAAGAGGTGACACACAAGGAACGGGAGATGGCAGGTGCGGAGAGGAGAGAAGGCAGGAGGGGTGAGCATCCCATGTGGGGCAAGTACTGTGTTCGGTAGCCGGTGTTCAAGTTGACGCGGGTGCGCTGTGCTGACGGAGATCCTGGCTGCAGTACGAGGCAGAGGAGTTTGTATTCGATTCACAGGCCAGAGGCATAGCTTTGAGGCGTGGAGTAATGGAGTTCTGGGAAGATGAATCGGGTGGTTGAGTTCAGCTGTAATAAAAGCGGAGAGATTAGAGCCACCGCAGTAGTTAAAGAAGTACACGTACAGCCCTTTTCCATCCAGCCTAGTAACTCTTCCTGGCTGTAGCATTTTGATGGACCCTAAAAAGTCTTTTCTCCTCTGGTATGCTGGCTGGGCAGTAGGTTCCCAAAAAGTAGATTGGAAATGTTCGTTTTGTGGCTCCCTTTTCAGACACCATCCTCTGTATGTACTGGTATAATTGTAGTCGATTTTTCCAAGAGACGTGGTAAAGCACGGATCATAGCTAAGACTACTGTGTGGCCATATGTTAACTAAATCAAAAGGAAAGCAGTTTGCATAGCTCTCGGTGGGGGAGTTCTGTATCTGAATTATTATTTGCCCGGAAGACCACCCGGTAGCACCCGGTCTGTTCCCAGATTACCTGCCAGTTCCCGGGTGACTGAGGACTCTGCTTTCATCGCGTGCTGCCTGCTCTTCTGGCGTAGGCCTAGCCTCTCCAGCTCCCTGCAGAACCATTCCTGTCCTTTAAGTGTGGTTCTCTCTGACCCAGGTCCCCTAGCCCTCGCATGGTGTTGCGTAGCATTGCCGTCCTAGGAGAACGAACCATTGCAAAAAGGCAGCCTAGAAGTATAAGCAGCCAGGGCTTCACACGGTGGCTCTACCCCTGACGTCCCCGTGAAAGTGTGTGAGGTTTCCCTCACTCCACGTCCATACCAGCGTTTGCTTGTTGTCAGCTGTGACGACTTGTCAACCTCGTGGGTGCCTAGCTCACTGAGGTGAGCACTTCCATTTTTCTTAACCATGAGGTTGAACAGTTTTTTCTGTGTTTATGGGCTACTTGGATTTTCTTTTTTGTGATTGACCTGTTTAAAACTTTTGCCTAATTTTTGCCGGGCTATCTATTGAAATCATTTTGTACAATTTCTCTACTTTGGATATGAATCATTAATATGTATTGAAAATTCTTTCATTTTATGGCTTGTCTCTTCAGCTTTCTAATAGTGTCTGTGATGAACAGAAGTTATTAATTTTAATGTACTCCAATGCATAAAAATGCTTCCTTCATAGATGGTTTTCGGTGACTTGAATAAGCAGCCAATCCCTGTCCCAGGGTCATGAAGTTATTTATGTATATTAAATACTAAAAGCTTATAAATTTGCTTTTCACCTTTAGGTCTTTGAGCCACCTGTCTCTTCACTGTATCCATCCATCACTGTGACTTCCTGTTAAGCTTTGATACCGGACAGAGCTCGTTCTTGTTACTTTTCAGGATTGTCTGGGTTGTTCTTGGCCCGTTGTATTTGCAGACACGTTTTGGAAACAGCTTATCAGTTCAGCAGCAACCACCAAAACCTGTTGGGATACTGAGTGGACTTGTAAAAAATCTGGCATCTTCACAGTATTTAGTCGTGCTATCCATGAACATGGTGTAAATGTGCATTATTGAAGAGTTCTGTAGTGGTCCTCAGAAGAGTTTTTTACGGTTCACGTCATGGAGATGTGGTGCATTTTGTGTTGTATTGAATCCTAGGTGTTTGATTTTATTTGATTCTGTTTTACTTGTAAATGCTATGTTTTTAAATCCATTTTTGTAACTGATTTCCTGGCATATAAAAGTGCAGTTGATTTTAGCAAGTACCAAACTGTTCTCCACAGTAGCTTTACCTTTCTGTACTTCCACCAGGAATATATGGGGACTTCAGCGGTCCCTCATCACCGAAATCGTCAGTTCTGCTGTCACAGCTCTTCCGTTGGGTATGTATCTTCTCATGGTTTTAATATTCTTCTCCTTAATGGCTATGATATTACATCTCCCAATTGGGATGTTGTTTATTTCCTTTTCTTGGCTTGTTCAGACCTCCAGTACTGTGTCCAAAAGTACCTGTGGAGATGCCATCCTTGCCTTGTACCTGATCGCAGTGGGGAGGCATCGTCTCTCACCAGGACGTGGTTAGCTGGAGGCTTTTTGTGGGTGCCCTTTGTTAGGATAAGGAGGTTCTATTCATAGTTTGCTTAGATTTTTAAAAAGAAATCAGGAATGGATGTTAGATTTTGTTCAGTTTTCTTTCTGTTGAGAGGATAGCATGTTTTTGTTTTTGTTTTTTGTTTTTTGTTTTTTTATTTATTAATATGGTGACTAATACTGCTTTTTCCTCTTCAGATAGTGAACTAGTCTTGCATTCTGGGATGGGTGAAACCCACGTGGTCTTATTATCTTTTTACATATTTCTGGATACAACTTGCTAACGTTCTGTTGAGGATTTTTACATCTATGTTATGAGGGACATTGGCCTGTAGTTTTATTTTCTTGTAACGGCTTTGTCCACTTTTGGTATTAGGGATATAGTGACCTCATAAAAGGAGCTGTGAAGTAGTCCTCTTTTTCTGCAGGGGACTGTAGAATACGTATTATTTCTTCCTTAAGTGTTTGTAAAATTTGCCAGTGAAACCATCTGTTCCATTGAGTTTCCGTTTGTGGAAGGTTTGTTTTTTAATATAAATATTTAACTTTTAAAAATAGATACTGGGTTTTCTTTTGGGTTATGTCTTGGTAGTTTGTATCTTTTAAGGAAGTGATCCATTTTCTCTAATTTATTGAATTCATGGGTATAGATTTGGTTATAATATTCCCTTATTATTCCTTTAATGTTTGTGGGGTTGGTAGTGATGTCCTCTTTAATGTTCCATATATTGGTTATTTATGTCTGTTCTCGCCCCTTCCCCGCCCCCCATCAGCCTGGTTAGAGATATATCAATATTATTGATCTTTTTAAAGAATCACCTTTTTATTTCATTGATTTCTTCTCTAATCATTTCTTCTATCTTTTGTTTAGGTTTAATTTGACTGTTTTTTTCTAGTTTATTGAGGTGGAAACTTAACTATTGATTTTAGATCTTTGTTAATATATGCATTTCATCTATGTCTCTTTAAGCACCTCCTTCTCTGTCTCTTACAAATTCTGTATCTTATCTTTATTTGGTTAAAAAAATTTTCAGTTTCCTTTGAGACTCCTTTGTTGATCCCATGGTACGTGAAAGTCTGTTATTTTCCAAACATTTGGGAATTTTCCAGGTACCTTTCTAGTTTAGTTCCATTTTAGTCTGAGAGTCTTTGTATTATTTTTATTCTTTTAGTTTGGTGAGGTTTATGGCCCAGAAATGTGGCCTGTCTTGGTGACTGTCCCCTGTGCACTTAAGATGACTGTTGGTCGGGGTGTCTCATCCAGTAGGTTGATTGATGGTGCTCTTCAGGTCATGGCCGAGCCTTCGGATTTCCCGTCTACTGCTCGTCTGGAAGAGCAGAGTGCGCTTCGGCTGAGCCTGCTCGCTCCAGCGGGGCGGCCCCCCAAAGGGGGCGGACAGGGGACCGCGAAGACACGCCCCGGAGTTGGGGTAATGGCTCCCTTATTCTTAAAGGAGGATCTGGACATGTCACAGTTTGCACCAGACAAGTAACTAGGTTTTCTGTTTGAGTCTGTTTCAGGGCAGTTTTTGTAGGAATTCGTCTACTTTATTAAAATTTCAAATTCATTGTTATAAAATTGTTCTTAATGTCTTCCTATTTTTGTTTTGATGTGTATGTATCACCTATACTTCTATTTCCTTTTTCATTTCTGACGTTGGTTATTTGTGCCTGAGAGGCTCTTGGGGGAGCCTGTAGCCCGTAATAGATGAACACGGGGCAGGAAGGCCCAGCTTTCCCCCCTAACGTGGGACGGTGAGGAGATAGGAAAGGTCCTCTTGTCTCAGCGCCATTGCTCCTCTGCATGCCCTGCTCCCTTCCTTTCCTCTGTGCAGGTGTTGATCCCTAATCTGTTATCAATCTTTTAAAATAACTGGCCAGGTGGTGTAAAGCCTGGCTGCAAGTCACCACGGTAGACTTTCGGTTCGCCCCTGTACCGAGGCGTCCGCCCGCAAGTATCCTGGGTTAGTCCTCGGCGTACCACCCGGGCTGTTGGACACGATTCGAGTCTTTGAGTTTCCCTTTTAAGTAGTGCTAAGTATTTGTAAGGATTACTATTTCATGACCTTTACTCTTTCTTACAGGTCTCCAAAGGACAAAAGGAAAATTATTTTTTAAAAAATGGAATAAAATTCATTCTCTTTCAATTACCATGAACCGACTGGAGCCTTGTATAAACCTAAGATGTGTCATGTAACCCAGTTATCTTTCCTGTGTTGTGAAACACTGTGCTGTGGGATTCTTCTGCGTAAAGAGGCTGTCTGTGAGGCCCAGATCGTTTTCCCTTTGATGGTTAGTAACCATTGGCTGTGAGTAGAGATGCTCTTCACAGATTTGTAGGGATACTTAATAACTTGGGGGTGAATGTCTAGGTATCTGTACCTATAATAGGTCCCTTTCTTTCTGCACCAAGAGAGGGAAGGGTAAGGAAACTATCTTAGTTACCTTTAATCCTGAGGCCTTCTAGGAATGAGACACTAATTTGGGAGTCAAGTTTTTGAAAACATACAAAGTTTCTTTGGCAGGTAGATGGAGAAATAGAAAGGGCTGGTCTAAATGAATTGTGTGCAAACAACAACGTATTTGCAGTAGGACCGACACTTGAACCAGGCAGGGCAGGAGGGCAGCCGACCCCCAGCACAGCCGAAAACCCGCACGTAACTTCCGACTCCCCTACGACTTACCTACTCCCACTGTTGACGGGAAGCCTTGCTGATAACATATGCAGTCAATTAACACATATTTGGCATGTTCTAGATATTATTTACTGTATTCTTTCAATAAAGTAAGAAAAGAAAATGTTATTAAGAAACTCATGAAAATACATTTATAGTATTTATTGAAAAAATATGTGTACAAGTGGACCCGTGCAGTTCAAACCCATGTTATTCAAGGGTCGACTGTATTATAAATCCTGTAACTTTTATCTTCATGATTCTTAAGTCTTAATTATGTGTCCGAGTTCCCTAAGAAAGGATTACAGAAGTACAGATCGTGGAAGGAAGTCAGGAAGTGTTGTGTGCCATCCCAGCCACAGGGACGGGAGGACAGAACAGCAGTGGCTCCTGCCAGGGGCCTTCTGTGCCTACGTGGACGTTTACGAGTCCAGCCAGCCCTGCACGGCAGCTGTCACTCACCCGCCAGCCTCACGGGTGAAGAAACCAGAGCTCCGAGAGGGAACGTGACGGAACCAGTCACACGCCAGGAGAGCTAGGCTCTGAATCCAGGTGTGTCTAACCTGAACTCCTTCCAGTCATCAAAGTTAATGTAAAGGCGTGTGCCTTCGGTTCTCAGTGTTGTGACATGTATTTCACCTGCAGGCCCGTAATTAATGGTACTGATGTAGCATCTGGAGGTTGGCATCAAGATAAACGTAGGGTCAGGTCACTGAGCCTGTTTAAATTGTCATTAATGTTAGACTAGCATCGTAGACCCTGACGCCAGGGGAGTTTTAGGACTTACGCTTTATCAGGTGGTACACCCTAAGTGTCCTCAGGCCCCACGTGGCCGACGATGGCTCTGCGGTGAACTGAACTGGCACTGTAGCCACAAGGTGCCTGACTCACAGGACACACAAGTGAGTCACTTTACTTCAGTCTCACTGTCCAGAGAAGCGACTTAGGCCTCACAGCCTCTACAGCCTTTTCCTGCTGCAAAGTAATTCATTACAGACTCGACCAAAACAGTGTTTCAATACAGACTGTTTATTAAGAAGACATATTATCATGCTTAGATACACAAAGTAAACCACTATTCACACATGCCATTCTCAGTGAACTGTAAAGAAAAACAAAATATGAAGAACAACATTGTTTTCAGGTAAGTGTTTTATAGCCATCACATCCACTTGCATATCAGAAAATTATTAATGCTGATAATATAAATTTTTTTCCCAATCTTAGATCTAAGTCTTAAAGTAACTTTTTGGTGAGGTGAAGTTCACAAAAATTTGCATTGAAGCCAGAATGTAAATGATACATTCATACAAGCTTTTGAGAACAGCAACACGATCGAAGATTTGCATTCTCAGAGATGCTCCCTACACAGAGCATTTTCCTTCCAAGAAACCAAATGCTTTTCATTACATGATAAGGGTCAGTGTTCAAATGACAATTTTTAGGCACATGAATTCTTGGAGGGCACTATAATTTTGAGTTGATATGAGAAAGACTAAATCTTTATGTAAGATGTCAACCACCAAGAGTTTCCAAAGAATATTATTTTCTCATGCTGAAAATAAAATTCTGTCTAGTCTATTTCGATGATTAGTTGAAGTCTAAAAACATTACCTAAAAGTAGTAGTAACGACCACTCGCTGAGCACTGCGTCTGTGCCGGACCCTTAGCCCGCGTTTCGCAGGCGCCCTCCCACTTAGTGTCACAGTCACTCAGGCAAGGGATTGGCCCCGTGCACAGACCAGGACACGGAGGCTTACAGAGGGGAAGCAGTGGGCCAAGTTCAAACAGACTGAAAGTGCTGGAACCAGGAATTTAAGGCAAGTCTGTCCGACTGTGATTCCAAGCCAGAGTACCCAGTCACTACACTGTGTGCCACCAGCAAGACCATGACCTGCTGTGACAAAGGTGGAGGGACAGTGACTTTATCTGTGACACGTCACCAAAGTGTAATGGGCATCGTTAGAGTACGAAGCAAAGCCAATTCAAGTGGAACATAAAGGACCCTGCTCACTTAAGAGCTTTATTTACACACGTCTTTTCTCGTCATTCTTTTTTTTTTTTTGGCTTTTGGGTATGTGGGTAGCTCCCTGACTGGGAATCGAACCCAGGCCGCAGCGTTGACAGCACCAACGCCGAAGCCTTAAGCCACTACACCATCAGGGAGCTCCCTCCGTCATTCTTCTAGTAAGACTGTAAGTACGGAAACACCTGAGCGCATGCAACACACTCACAAAGACACGAAAATGTACAGCACAACCGAGCGAAGCACCCACGTTACCGCAGACAAAGCGCTTTAGCAAAACACCAAACACACTCACACCGTATTTATTTGAACCCTTTCTGATAATTACCAAGGATGCACCATTTATAAATAATATTCAAAATCCTCTATTTTCTTCTCTGAGCCAGATTCAGGATTTCAGTGAATCGCGGCCGCCCCGCACGCGATACGGAGCGCGGGTCACATGGCATCGAAATGAAACCGGTGGGCCTCCTGGCGTTTCTCTCTGTCATCTGCTTTCTGAAAAAGAATTGTAGCCTGGTTTATAAGTGACAGCAGAATGTCCAGGAAGACTTCTGAAATAGAAAGTGGTTAGTTAAAAGACAAAAGCCCTCAGCAATCAAGAGATAGAAGGTGTGATTTTATGTAATAATCTTATCAAATATTTTTGAAGTTTATAGTAGTGATTTTGTAATTAATAATCTACTAAAATGAATTTGAAAACCAACCAGGAATGTTCTTTAAATGCTTAATTTGTTATCATTTATTATTTATTTGATTCTGTAAGAATACAATAAACTATTACATTTCCCCATCCTTAATCCTGATGTTAATAAACGAATCTAAATTAATTCTATTCAAGTACATTGATTATTTTTGGGTTAATCTAGTGACTTCGCTGCTCCCAGCGAAGTATTGTGCTTGGTGTTTAGAGGATTAAGAAGCCCCCCAGTTTTGTTCCTTGTTCTCAGGGAACCTAAGCCTAGGACGGAGCCAAAATCGTTGGGTCACTATTTCAGGAGAGAAGCGAGAAGTGTTACCGGCGCTGGGGGCGAGGTTACGGCAGGTGGGGTGAGGAAAGGACGCCCCGAAAAGACAGCATTCACGTTAATGGGGGGCGGGGACAGGCGGCAGGAGAGCTGCGAGGCTGAGCAGGTCCGCGCTCTCGGCGGGGGGCCGTCACCCGAGGTTTCCGAGCAGAGGGGTGACGTGGTTCGGGCCGAGCCCCCACGAGGCGGCTGGCGGGGTGCGCGGGGCGGGGTGCGCGGGGCGGGGTGCGCGGGGCGGGGGAGGCAGGCCAGGGGCAGCGCTGCGGGACCGGGCTTTAGGGTGCCTCAAGTGACGTGGGTAGAGATGTCATGGGGACGGCTGGGATGCGGGGAGCCACCGTTAGAGGTGAGTGAGGGCTGCGATGTGGAGGGAAGAGCGAGGCCCCGACTTGGGATGACATCGGCAGGGCAAGTGCAGGAGAGGGCCTGGGGCACACCCGCCGCAGGAAGTGGGAGCCCCGTACCCAGCGGCGGGGCACCCCCGGCACCCCAACGCCACTTCTCAGCCCCTGCCTCCTTACGGTGGCTCCCGCCGCACTCGGGTCTCTGAGGGATGAATCCAGTGAACGCCCCTTCCATAACGTGTCGGCCTCGGGCCTGACGCTTCGGGACAGGAGTCCGGAGGGTCGCCTGGGGTCTCACCTCCTCAGGTAACTTTACCGGCTCTGATAGGAAAGGAATGCTATTTCTGGAGAGAAAAACCTATGAACATTTATCAGAACAATTAACAAGTTCTCTTTTTCATAAGTTAAAATAGCTAAGATAAAACCATAATTTTTGTTAAAAAATGATTAAGATGGGCATGATAGCACAAAGAGAGTAGGTGCAAAAAGGAATACACTTCTGTGACACGAAGGAGCCCTTTTGGGGAACACTGTTGGAACCTGACAGTTATGTCCTTTATATCCATGTACAAATAGAAATCAGCTTTCTCAGGGCGTAGCGAAACTGCTAATGCAGTTATGTGATAGCCTGTCTTTCTCCTCATAAACACCGTATAAAAGTCTACACTTTTGGAGTTTTGTTTTTTATTATTATTTAGGGTGTTTAAAGAAGAGCTCACCGTGACTTCCCTCCTAGACCTGGACAAACCCTCCGACCTCGGTGCTCCCGGAGAGCGAGCTGTGCGTCCTGGAATGTGTGCACGGCTCCCCCAGTGGGTCGTGCACACGGACTCACTTCACACGTGGGCACTGCTGGTCAGGCCCTGAGGAAAGGGTTTCTTTTTCTTTATTTTTGGCGGGGGCGGGAGGTTGTAGTTCCCTGGCTGGGAATCGAACCCAGGCCGCAGGGTCACAGCGCTGAAGCCCAGTCACTGCACCGCCAGGGAACTCCCCCGAGGAAATTGTTTCTAGTTCAGTCTTCCTACATACCTGGTGGTTTCTGCGTGATCACTTCACAACCACTGCACAGCACAAAGTTTTGTGCTGTCACGCCCATCTTAATCCTTTTTTAACAAAAATTACAGTTTTATCTTAGCTATTTTAACTTATGAAAAAGAGAACATGTTCATTGTTCTGATAAATGTTCATAGGTTTTTCTCTCCAGAAATAGCACTCCTTTCATATCAGAAGTTTTATTTTTCCTACGATTTGTACACATTGCTAAGAGACTCAGAACTTAAGGGGATAAAAGAAATTATCATCAATAGCATGACATTACCGGCAGAACTTGAAAAATGAGAAAATCTTAGTCATGCCAAAAGACTTTAAATACAGTGTGTTAAAAGACCAACATGTTACTCCTATAAATTGAGCAGAGTTAACGTCTCGTTTAAATGCACAAACCTTTTCCTGCCAATGTAAAATGCCAATTATCGCCAAGATGAAAACACAGACACCGATGAGAGCTATGGCCGTAAGGAGGACGATGTTACTTGGTGTGAGATACAGTTTGGCACTCCAACTGTGGATGAAAGCAGAAGAATTAAAATTATACACTTTTAACTTAAAAATGACAAAATTCTGAGACCAAAAAGCAAAACAGCTTATTAATTACTGAATCAATTCAATCATAAGTCATTCACCCATCTCTCCATTCATTATAAGTGAAGCAAAAACAATTAAATTTATATAGGGCTAAGTATGAGGATCCTGGAGACGAGATCTTACTCAGCGAACTGAACTAGAAGCTTTGACAGGATGCGGTGATATTTTTCTTTGATCCTTGAGAATTATTGTTAAGTAAAGTTATCAATCTTAGATAATGTTTTTACATCTTGATTGATTTGCTTAAGTTGAAAACTTTACCTCTAAAGCTGTCCAGCCACGTGGTTTCGATAAGATTTCTATGTCATCTTTTTTTGACCCCTGTTCACATTGTACTGTGACCAACTAAAACAACCACATGTCCAAGTGGGTGTAGGTAGATGACTTGTGCAAAACTTCCATTTCTGTGTCATGTTGGAGGGTTTACATTACTTGACACTGAGATTTCTTACGAAATCACTTTTAGTCCATCAATGTTAATGTGAATATTCAGACCTTAGCATACACAGAACTCGCTCTTTCTTCCAAGACAATCCACATACTAGAGCATTTGCAAACCCTGAAAAACCTAAAACTAGTTTTGTCTTACCAACAGTGCCGGTGGTTAGAGAAATAACTTTTTGTTCTCCCTGAAAACAGATAATGTATATATTTTCATTTAAGTTTAATGAAAGATCATTCTGATGAACAGAAAGCAGCAATTGACTTATTTGGGGATAATTAAAATTTATTGCTCTGTAAGTCAGTCTCTACTCAATAAATCTCAAAATATACCTCAAACTAAAATCAATTTGTTTGTTATTATATACATAAATTTGAAAATGAACATTTCTTCTGAAAGAGTAAGAGAAACATGAAAAATGTTGAGATTATGTAAAAAAGCTATCACAGAATTTTCCATTCAAGAGTAAGAAAACAAATACTGTTAATTGTTTAGCTATTCTCAGTACCTTATCTCATACTTAAAAAGGAGTTCTTTCATGAGATTTTTTTGGGTAGTTCAACTTTTTAAATGGATTAAAACCCCCCCAAATATGTTTGGTAAGACAAAAATCGCATTAAGGCCAATCCTGTTTCTTACTCAGAAGCAGCCACTCTAACCAGTTTCTTGCACACCCTTCCAGAGATTTCTATGCGTATAGACACACGTGTGCACAGACACCTTTACACATTCCCCACGGCTGCTGATTGCACACATCTAAATGCAATGCCCTTGTACTGTCTCTTGCTAACCACTCTATTTTGAGATTGTTCTGTGTCACGATATCGCACCCTGTGGAAATATCATAATTTATGTAGTTTCATATATAATTTTTTTAGTTTTGTTATAAATTTCCTGCATAGAAAACTAACAAACACACAATCCTAATTCATTTAAAAAAACGTGAACTCTCTTTCTATTGATGTTACCCTGTTTCAAGCATCATGCTATAGTAAGCTGTTTCTTAAGTCGTTTGGTTTAAAGCCCGTGAGCCCGCACTAAATAGGTCCGCGGTGTGCTGCCAACTGGTCTCTGGGGCTGGGGGGCAAACTGATGGGCACTCGGCCGTTTTCTTGGTGTAAATATGCTCCTCGTGGCTGAGCTTAACGTGACCTCACTGAACGGCGCTGCAAAGGTGCATGCCATCAGCTTGAGAGGTGGCACGAGCCGGTTCTAGCAAAGCACTGAATGCAGCCCACCTAACACTCTAATGAAGAACATCACAGCCTGTATTTTGAGAACTGTAACAAGCCGGCCCCCACCAGTTATATATTCATAGACACATCACACCATTGCTGTGGTTATTTTCCATTCTGATACCAGACTAGCCTTAAGCACATGTTATACTCTTCCCAGTGAAATTTCAGTGTTAGTGAACACTTTCATCTACTTTTTTAAAAAAGGTGGAATCCACCTGGTAATTTAAAGAAAAGTAAACCAAGATGAGTAAGGATTCAGAGCGTAATGCTGTGACACGAGAGGAACGTGCCCGGCACGGAGTTCGGCATAATTCAGCCTCGTCGTCCCCAGGCAGGTGTCCTGTCTCCCGCTGCACAGAGGGACAAGGGACCAGCTCCCAGTCCCGGTCAGCAGTCAATCTGCGTTTCTAACCGAGGTCTGTGTGACTCCAAAATTTGTGCCTAACCACTGTGGGAGGTACACCACTTGTGAAAGCTTTTATTAAAAAGATCGATGCGTATTAAAGTCGTCAGCATCCTGAAACTTTAGATAGTAAAGTGAAGCAGAATAGGTGTAAGTTCCTAACTCGTTAACCTGCTGTCTTTCTAATAAGGTTTCATTTGTTCTTTGTGACAGATGTCAAGGAGCTTTCGTGAAGGTGTGTATAGGCTGTTAAGGCTTGCTGGAAGGAAATTAAGTGATGGCACTCCTGGGCACACAGCAGGAACAGAGTTTACAAAGATGTAACCGTGTCTATGATTCAGAGGTGACAGTATTTTGATCAGATTCAGTTCAAGCACGGACATTACCTTCGAGGGACATCGTGAGGATATGGAATGACGATGAGTTGGGAGT
Organism: Lyroderma lyra; assembly: GCA_004026885.1. NCBI lineage: Eukaryota > Metazoa > Chordata > Mammalia > Chiroptera > Megadermatidae > Lyroderma > Lyroderma lyra. The sequence continues at coordinate 21,428 of PVJL010003664.1, forward strand.
TGGGAATGATGGCAGTCCACTCCTGTTTGCGGACAGACTGGAAAAAGAATGAAGAACATTTAACATCTGGTATACTTTCAGAACACAATTATTCTGAATAAATAAGGAAAAGGCTTAAGCACTCTTTGATTAACTGAAATCCTGGGCGTGGATTAAGCTAAATTGACATATGTTAAGTCCCAAATAGGGCTCCTATGCCCTGATGGCAAAGTTTTTTCTGATATTTTTCAGGGAAGGATTATATTTGTCTCATAAATGAATTCAACAAATATTTACTGAATACTTTCATGTAGCAGACACTGTTCAAAGTACTATGTACAAATGCTGCTTGGAGCTAAAATGAAAGCAGAAGTGGAGTCTGACAATCAGCAAAATAAATAAAACCTGTGGTATGTTAGACGGTGAGAATGATAAGGAGAAAGCAGGAAGGAGGGACAGGAATCGTGAGATCTACGGGGAGAGGGGGCAGAAAACTGTATCTTCAAATTATGGAGTGCGCTACGTAGGATAAGCTTAGGTTAATACCAATCCATTTTTTAATTCTTTTAAAGGGAATAAAAAGTATTTGACTTGAATTCAAATTCAAATTACTGAACTCAAACATTTGCAATCAATATTGAAATAGAGACTAATTGTAAGCAACTTGAATTTTACCCACCTTCTCTCCAGACGGACGAGGAATACCAACATAGAGATGGTCTAAGAAGTTGGCGCTACGGCCTAAGCCGAGTACGTTGTACGGGAGCTGGAGGGCCAGATGGGCCGACTGGCTGAGCTGTCCAGCTAATATTAAAAAAAAAAAAAAAAAAAAGACATCTTTGGAAACAGCTCTCATTAAATATTAAAGTGACAAAATGTCAAAGTTTAGGTGCTGGAACTTGTTTTTTGAGGATAGAAATGTGACACGAAATGTCTGGTTCCTAAATATAAATGATACACTTTCTGAAAGAAAACAGCTTAACTGAGACATAATATCTCCCACTCAGTGTCCACTTACATGGTTCTCAGCATGTTTGAAAAGTCGTCGTGCCATAACCACACGAAGTTTAGAACATTTTTCACTGCCCCCCAAAGAAACCGGAAACTAACCCATTAGCAGTTAGTTACGCCCGACCCTAACCCTCAGCCTTCCGCTGTAGGTAACCACAAACCTACATTCGCTGTAGACTGGCCGGTTCTGGAGGTTCGTAGGCGTGCCATCATGCAACGTGTGGTCTTTTCATGAATGACGCTGCTGTGAACATCCACCCCAAGTTTTTGTGTTGGCTTGTGTTTTCCAGACTGGCCATACCCATGCCCCCTCCCCACCAGTCATTCAGGAGCGGTCCAGTTTCCCCACAGCCCCGATGACACTTTACTGTCTTGTCTTTTTGGTCATGGCCATTCTAGGGGTTGGGAAGTGGTGTGTCACTGTGGCCTCCATCTGCGTCTACCTGACTTATTTGCGTTGCTCCTCTCCGAGTGCTTGCTGGCCATCTGCGTAGCTTCCTTCTTCGTTCTGTATGATTGGTAGTGGTGTCCTCTTCCCTTACGTAATTTAGTAATTTGAATCTTTTTCTTGATCAGTGTAGCTAAAGGCTTGTAAATGTTGCTAATCTTTTTAAAAAGCCCATTTTTTTGGTTCAATTGATTTTCTCTATATTCTTCTTTCTTTTTTAAAAAATAAAAGTATAATTCCCATTTTATTTTCCTCCCAGGTCCAAATCGGGGTGGGTGTGATCAGTCCTTCGGGGCTTCACGACAGTGATGTGAGTGGCAGTCATGCAGCTGTGTCATTTCACACAGAGCTTGGGAAGAACATAGGCGTCAAAGACATTGGCTTTGGGAATGTCCCTAATGGCTGCGGCCTCTACGATTTCGAATGACAAACTTCTTAATGGCCTTGTCCTTGGGCACACATCAGGCACAGCTGGTCCAACAACTAGGCTGCACATGGCTGCTGCCCTTTTCGGCACCACCATGGTTCCCTCTTTCCTTGGTCATCTTTGAAGTGAGGACCCAAGAGTTCTGTTTTTCTATTCTCTACTTATTTCCTCTCATTTCTTGCCTTCTTTTTGCTTTGGGTTTAGTTTGCTTTTCTTTTTCTAGTTTTTTTTTTTAAGGTGGAAGGTTAAATGATTGATTTGACACTGTTCTTTTTCTTTTATATAGGCATTTATATCAATGAATTCCCACTAAGAACTGCTTTACCTGCCTCTTACACAGTATGATACTCTTATGTTTTGTTTTCATTCACCTGAAGTATTTTCTAGTTTCTCTTCTGATTTCTTCTTTGACTCACTGTCTTTTTATAGGAGTGTGTTAATTTCCACATATTTGTAAATTTCCAAATTATGATTTATTTCTCATATTATCCAGTTGTAGTTGGGGAATACTTGGGATGACTGCAGTCCTTCTAACTCTACTGAGTCTTGTCTTATGACCTAGCATGCTGACGGTCTGTCCTGGAGAACGTTCCATGCGTGCTTCAGCAGAATGCATGTTCTGCTTTTGTTGGGTGGAGAGTTCTGTACACATCTGGGAGGTATAGTTGATAATAGTGTCATTTTCTTTTTCCTTATTGACCTTCTGCCTATTTGTTTCATCCATTATTGAAAGTAGGGTATTAAAGTCTCCAGTTACTTAGTGTCAAATTATCAAGTCCTTTCTTCAATTCTTCATGAATTTGGGGGGCTCTGTTGTTAGATGTGTATGTCTTTATAGTTGTTATATCTTCTTTATGGATTGATCTTTTAAATACCATTATAAAATGTCCCTCTTTGTCTCTAGTAAGAATTGTCGTAAAGTATACTTTTAAAATGTATTTAAAGTTGATCCGTTCTTATTCTTCAGGAGAATACCATACTGACATGCAATGTGGCCTGGTTAACACCACTGTACAAATTCCCACACACTGTTCTTTGGTAAGATATTGAAGCCAACCTCATTGTCTGAGAGTACCAGATAGGAACTCTATTATAACTGTAGCTTTACTATCTATTTGTCAGAAAGAAACTTAAATAATGCATATATGCTGCTATAAGAGGCAGGAAGAGCAAACATGAAAATTCACTAGCTAAATATCACTGAAATTTTATCTTTCTTGTGTGTGTGTGTGTTTACTCTTGAGTCAAAAAACCCACTGAATTCTATCTTCCTGTAAGGCTGTAAGCCACAAAGAATTTGCATCTAACAGCACTGCTTGCAACCCCTGTGGCACTGCCCTGGCCTGAGGGAAAACAGCATTTCAATAAAAATGAGATAAAAGGACACATGCAAGCAAACAAGCAATGTTTTATGTAATTTTAGAGAAAAACATGCCTCTTCTTGGGAGAGAAAATTGTTCTGAGAAGTACTTGTTATTCTCACGTTGACAGCTCTGAAATACTCCTAAATTGACATCAATTAAAATGGAGATGAAGAACACCAAAAGAGGACAAAACACAAAAATTAACCAAAATACCTTCTGTCAGCAATATAAGAATGAACAGCTGTTGACTGCCTGTGATGCGACCAGACCTGTGGCCAGTGCTTCCTGTTACTATTTCAGTTGTTAATGATAATTGGGTGCAGGTAGGTGCTATTATCATCTCTGACCATGAGGAAATTGAGAGGTTAAACAACTTGACCGAAAACACAACAGCTACTAAATGGTGGAGGTGGGGTTTTCATTTCGGCAGCCCAATTTCAAACCCGCACCTTTCATCGTCACTTGCGATCCGTTTTTCAGGTGGAAGAAGTCTGATACTTGTCTCACTGCTCCATAAAAAGGACTTCTATTGACAGTGAATGACTTCTCTAATGCCAGATGTTTCTTTTACTGTTTGGATCTCTGCATTTGTGGGGTCCTAGGAAATGACCTGGGATCTGTAACACTGTATATGCAGTCATTCTGGTTGTCATGGCCACTTGCTGGTTTCTCCAAAGCCAGGCTGTAGGGCCCTATTTTATGGTTGTGGTGTTTGGGCCCATGGAGCCTATCTATGTGGTGTTCTCTTCTGTACCTAAAGCCTGGGCCATGGAAGCAGTTCTGGGAGATGAGGCTGGTTTCTATTGTTGATCTTTTATCTTTAATGCAGTTCTACCCATGCAGGATATGATTATGAAAAAGACAGTGCTCTGGATGTGGACTAGCCCCTGACCTGCACTGGAGCAGCTCAGTTCTCGGGCTCATTCCAGAGAGTTAAAAGGGTTATAACCAGCAGAGTGAAAATGTTAGGATTCTTCTTGCTGGTTGTAAGGGGATGCTAAAGGAAACGTGGTCATGTTTTTGTTCCAGGTGCTGTGTGTGTTAAATTATATGCCCCTATAAAGAATCAACGTGAGAATATCAGGTAGGGGCAATGTTTGTTTCTCTGTGAAGAGAATTTTAATTTTGAGAATGGCAAGCTGGATAACAACATGAATGGTAGAGGTTAAGGAAAGGAAGCCAAGACATTGAAGAACAGTGTCTTCATAAATAGATTTAATGTTTACTCTATTTCATTACATGGGGACGCGGACACAAGAACGACGTGGCCTGTGGAACTGCCTCTTACTAACTAGAACGCGCTCTTCGATGGTCGTTTCCCTTTTAGCTGCCGGAGAGAACCGCGCTTCTGACACACTGTCACGTCCGCCCGAGTCTCTCCCCGTGAGATGGTCCCTTAACAACGTGTTCTTTGCTCATTAGGTGACGGGTACGCGATCTCGCTTCTTGGCAGGGCAAGTAAAGAAAAAGACTGTTCCAGGGACTGATGTATTTCTTTTTCATAACAAAAGTGATCAAGAATGATTAGCTTTCTATGAAAATCAGTGGATTAAAAAGGTTTCAATAAGTGATAAAATTAAAAATTGTAAAATACACGATCACATGCTTTGCTTTGCTGCTGTCTGTTTCGCCCGCTGACGGGGTAAGTGTCCGGCAGGTTAGTAAAATGCTCCCAGCTGCAGCGATGGCGCAGACGGGGGGCAGGGGCTGCGCTACAGACCGTGGTTACTCTCAGTCTCTCCGTGAGCCTGCGACCCAGGGCCGTGACCTTCACAAGTGCTTCTCAGGTCCCTTCCCCTGCACCCCCATCCACCTCCACAGGTGAGACAGGGCGACTCTGGTGGGACCCGAGTGGTCGGGCGCTGGAGGACAGGCCCCTGTTAAGGAGAAGAGGAGCCCGGGGAGCACTCAGCTCCCCTTTCCCCGGGGGCTGTTCTCAGATCTGGACTGAGAGCCCCGAGAGTGGGGCCCTAAAGCCGGGCCTCCTGGAGTTTTTAACCTCTTAAAGCGGCCTCAGACTCATTCTCTGGCAACAGTCACTTACCCGCTAAGTGTCCCTGCCAGGTGCCGCCCCTGCCGTGCTTTGTGACGTGGGACTCTGTGTATTTATTCGCCTGTGCTTCCTGTTTTGGGGGCAGTGGTTGGCCCTGTGTCTTCAGTTCTCTGATGGATCTAAAAATTGTTGATTTTCATTTTTCACCTTTTTTGGGGGGAGAACGGAATAAGGATGGGAGTATGACTTCCAAGTCCTTTTCATGTAGCCTAAATACTGGATGTCCCTAACATTATACTGTTAAAAGGATACCTGTCTGTCTGTCCCCTCCCTCCTTCCATCCCTCCCTCCTTCTCTCCTTTACAAAGAGCGACACTTTTACTTCTTCCTTCCCATCGGGATGCCTGTCATTTCTCTGGCCAGCCTGATTGCTACTGCGAGGACTTCGAGGACTGTGCCACACAGCAGGGGTGACAGTGGGCACCCTTCTGCTTGACCTGAGGATGACGTTGGCTGTGCGCTTGTCACAGAGAGGCTTTATGAAGTTGACGTGAGTTCCTTCCGCATCCACTTTTTGAGAATTATTTTGTTTAAATGTTGAACTTTGTCAGATGCCTTTTTTGCATCTATTGAGATGATCATGATTTTATCTCTGATTTTGCTGATGTGATGAGTCACGTCAGTCACCCTGCAGATGTTGAACCATCCCTGTATCCCTGGAATAAGTCCGATTTGATTGTGGTCTATGATCCTTTTAATATCCTATTAAATGTGGTTTGCCAGTATTTTGTGGAGAATTTTTACAAGAAATGGGCAACTGGGTTTATTTTAGATTGTGTACTGATTTTTAGAAATACAAGGGCTGTCTGGAAAAAATGCAGCCATAAACGACTCTATTTTTCATATGGCGTGACTGGATACTTTCCCAACAGCTCTTGTGTAAGATCTTGAAATAACTTAAGTAGGATTCATTCTCAATTATTACTTTTTGTGAACATACATAATTAAATAGTTAAGTAAAATGTGTTATAATGGTTAGTAAACTGCTCACTAAATTAATTTAAAAATAACACGTATTTAGTGTAAAGAACAAAGACTATACTGAATTTCAGGCCATTCGCCAAGTTATGCAAAAAATATTAGAGCACCTGAATGAAACCAGTGGGGACATCTGTCTAGGGTACTAAAGGTTTTCGCAGTGCACTTTTAAGGAAAGAAAACCGTGCAGAACGACTAAAATGCTTTCAAGTTCTCCAAGTGGTCCTTTGATGCTTACAGCTTAGTGATGGTGACATTTTTCTCACTGTCGGATTTTAAGGGTTTTATACTTTTTCCACTGTAGATAAGATTGATGGACTTTATGACATGGTTCTGGCCTATTACATAAATTGCAACATCAACACTGCAGTCATTACGCTAAAAATCAACAGAAACAGAGTAGCAGTTTATATATTAGTAATCTATTCTACAGTGAAAAACATTTTATTTCAGTTAAAAAAATATGGCTAATGAGAAAACTCTAGTTAATGTGAATAGAGTCAGAAAACACTTCCATGCCTGAAACATGCTTAACAATAAAAGAGTACATGTCTGTTCCTGGTGACCTCCATGCAGACGGATTCTAAATGTTCATCACCGATCAGTGTTTTCTCATCTTTCCATTCTTTAGGACTTTGTGGGAGTGTGGGGGCTCGGAGGCATTACGTTGAGTAGGCACAGTCTATACCATATATTTTGTTTTTGTGGACTCTAATTTTCTTTTTTTATTGTCAAATTTATAGGGGTGACAATGGTTAGTAAAAATGACATAGGTTCCAGGTGTACAGTTGTGTAGTGCATCATCTACGTGTCGTATTATGTGTTCACCACCCAGAGTCAGTTCTCTGTCCATACTACCCTGAACACACCTGATCTTGTCTGATCTTGGAAGCTAAATTTCTTCTTTTCCTGGTCTACAAAGTCCAGATTAATAATGGGAAACACATATGAGAGAATAAAAGTTTAAAAGTAAATACTTATGAGTAAGTTGCTAAAAATATCATTTGTAATTAAATCAGTACCTCTCTTTACTTACTTGACTTTACCTGATACTGTATTCTAATGACTTTAACAGGGAGTGATGAAAAATTGATTAAGGAGATGCTGAATCTAGTTTTTTTTCAAATATTCTATAATAATTTTATTTTTTATTTTACTTTTTTTTTTGTGATGGTTCCCTGGCTGGGAATCCAACCCAGGCCGTGGTGTTGAGAGCACCGAAACCTAGCCACTACACCACCAGGGAACCCCTATAATAATTTTAGATTCATATAGTCAATAATTCCTTTTACTAAATCATTCCTTCTCTTTCATTGTTGCATTTGTTCAGTGTGCACTGAGCTTTCTAGGTTACAGGCAATGCATACATAAAGTACGTGCGAACTTCAACCTTTACTGTAGCTTTCTGTGCTTTGTGTGGTGCACAAGCGAAGTTACGAGAAAACACGGATACTGAAGAGTTAAGTCCTTGAGTAAGACAAAGGGAATGAGAATGAATGCATCAGTGGTATCACTGAGTGATGAACGAGACTTCGATCAAATTCCTTTGTTCCAAATACAAGTATAAGGGCTTGTTGAATTATTTATAACAACTTGTGGGATGACAAAACATTTGCTAGCAAAGACCACAGAATAGACAAATTATGTTCTTTCTCCCACTTTCAGTTCCCAAAGCTGTTATACAGCAGTTTTTCCTTCAGAATTAGGATCTATAGTGACTGAAATATTATCCTAGGAGTCAGCTTGTAAACAGCATTTCGTGAAGCACATCTTGTTTGTGTTGGCACTATGATTTCTAATTTTCTTTCTTTCGATTTTCAAGAATACGACTTTGACTTATTTGCATCTGCGCAGATGGGATTTCTAATTGAGGAATGGCTGAAGATCTGCGAACTTTCTTACAGTTTCTCAGACCTTCTCTGTATTTCTTATAATTCTTTCATTTCATCACCCAATTTTTGTAATTTTAAGAAGAGGATATATGAGTTATTGCTTAGAGCTATTCCACAGCTTCCTTCCTTCCCTTTCTCCCTTTTATTTTAGTGAGAAAAAAATCACTAGTACTAGCTAAGCCCCGTCCCACCCTTGTATCTTTATCAACCTGGCTGTTGCTGTCAGATCGCTAGTTAACTTGAGATTTAAAGTAAGGGAATGATTCTTCTTGCAAGAATTCATTCTTTCACAGAAAAGAAAAGTTATGGATATTGCAAGAGGGCATAACAACTTTCAATTTTCTTTTGTTATCAACTTAGGATTTTTGACACAAAAATATGCCAATTAATCACTGCTCAAGCTAAAATTTTTGGGTGAACTATGAGTATGACAATTTAAAATGTGATGAGTAGTTAAAAATAAAACGATTCAGGACTAGAAAAATTCTTTTATGGATAATCACATGTGGCTAAATGGAACAAGACTGTACTCTGAAGGTAATCTTAGAAAATACGTACGTGAGAAATGAACATGAAGAGTAAAATGATTTTTGACATTGGAAGATGTGATTGACAATTACTGATTAAAATGGAGAACTCTGAAAAGATTATAATTAAAATTATAAAAATGTTCCCATGTGTCACAACAGATCATTTCCCTCAATAACCTCGTGTTTACTAACAATATGAATTTTGTTACACCTCAATCCGGGTGCTTCTCTGCCTTTGCCATGCCGTGTTCTCAGGCTGCCACACATTTTATCTGCTCTTGTATTTGAGGCACGTGAGGAAGGACGTGCAGAAGGTAAGGGTTTTACGTTACCAGATAAAGGGGAAGACAATTTTTTTGATCTGTCACAGGAACTATTGGTTATTTAGAAAATTAATGACCCCCTCTGTAATGTGACTCTCTGATAACAGGTGGTTATTTCAGGCTTTGCCAGGAAGTGGGTTTGCTAACAGTGATGAGATCCATCTATGAGCAAAAAGATAATTAGGCCAGGCCTTTTTAAAAAAAATAACACTAAGGCACGTTATTATATCTGGCAGTGGCTTTCAAACTTTTTTGACCACAGCCCACAATAAAAACTACATTTTATGTCATCATCCAGTGAGAATACACACACACACACACACACCCACCCCTACAATAAAACTTTCATGAAACGATATCTAATGTTACTATCTGTGGTGTATTCAGGTATTTTCTATTGTTCCCTTTTATTCTACTAAATAAAAAGTCCTTATTATAAGCCACTAAATGAATTTCATGACCCACTCATGAGCAGAGACCCGTAGCTGCTCCGTAAGAAAGCCGGGTTTGCAGCTTCTGCAGTACATGCATGTGGTCATCTGGGGTCATTTTCCTCCTGAGAGACTGGAAAGGTCTCTGCTGGTGGGGCTGGATGGGTTGGAAGTTATGGCTTAATCAAGTAATATTTCTTTAGATTTCCACATGCTTAACATTTAAATTAAGAATGTTCATCCTTTAAAATTTGGGGCAGGTTTTCATGGTAGTACTTCTTAAATCAATTAAATTAAGTGCCACTTCCCTGTTTAGAACGTATATTTGTGCATGAAATACAGTATATGTCTGACATATTTTAAAAAATTAATAATTAATTATTAATTTTTTAAACCAAAGGCAATATATGATCAGTGCAGTAAACTAAAATGCAAAAATATGATGAAGAAAATCCTGTAACTGGTAACATGCCCGTGTCATGTGTTTTTACATCCTTCCTCCATGTCAGCACACACACACGCACGCACGCACACATGCACATACGCATGCACACACATGCACATACGCATGCACACACGTGCACATACACATGTGCACACATGCATGTACGCATGTGCGCGCACACACACACACACACACACACATGCACATACGCATGTGCACACACACACAGGCTATGGATTATACCTGCAGCTGTGCTTCCCTCCCAAGTGTCATACCATCAACACCTGTTCACTGCATCCAAAATAATTTTGAAGTATTTTGTAGGCTGGAAATTTTTATAAAATGGTGTAATTTATTAATTAGACTTTCCCAGTTTGCTACTGCCTTTTAATTTTGCTTATGATTTTTTTGCCATGAAAATGTATGCATTCATTTGATTTAAGCATTCGACTGCAGTTATCTTTTCTGTAGATTATCTTTTTCTTTGCTTTTATGCTTACAAATAACTTCCCAATCCAGGGAAGAAGCACCTAGGTAATTTAGTGTGCATAAACCCAGTGTTCCATTATTGTTTTGGGGTGGATTAAAAAGAAATCATGCTGAGGAAATACTCTGCCATTCACATAAAAAAGTAGTGACAGGCAGTGAGTATTACTGACTGGGTTTTCGGCATCTCGGTTCCAATGCCTGGTCTGTAGCAGAGCTCCAATAAACACATATATGTGAATGAGTCACAATCACAGAATTTAAAAAAATTTTAAAGTAGTATTTTAGATAAATTTTATAGCAAATCAAAACCTACCTTTAAAAAAAAAAACCATAAACATACAAGGACAAGTAGTAAATAGTTAGAGATGGGCAGGTCGGAAGCAGAGCGCTAGAAACCCGGCTCCCCCGGGACCAATGTTAACTGATGAATGTTCCTCCTGGTTTGTTTTCCTATGAAGTGAGAATTATTCATTTAACTGCACAAAAATATATATAGATCTTTACTGTTGTACTGTATTATACTGAACTGTATTATATTGAAAAAATAAAGAACAGAAGATTATCAAGAGTAGTTAGTTATTGGCTCAATATACAAAACAATTCCAAAAGAAACCAGGATGAGCCCAAAGAACAGATGTGGAAAGATCTACACAATATATCGTTACGTGAAGGAAAATGAAGACGGGTCTTTTTAAAAATGTATCTATTGTTACGATAATAAAGAGATTTCCCCCCATTTTAAACTGTCAGTGCATTCCTGAGATACTTACCTACTTGATGGTGTTAAGTAAGCAGTTCTCTCAAAATACAGATGAATTTAGGTAGCATTTTTCATCGGTAATTCTTCAGTGTGCTAAATTTTTGGTTTGGGTATCCTGGCTTTGCCTAAGTTATCTTAGCTTCATGGAATGAAATAAGTACCTGGAACATTTTACCTAGCACTGAAATTATCTGTATTTTGAAAGTCTAAACAATTAACTGATAAAAGATACCATCTAGTACTGGAATCTTTTTTTTTTTTTGTACAGTTTAACACGTATCTGAATAAAAATGTAAAGAAGTAATTTGTTCAAATTGTCTGTATCTTTATTTAAGTTGCCTTGACTAAAAGCAGTATATTAAAGTATTTGACCAGAACTGTGTTTATCAATTTATCTTTAACTTTTGAAGGCAACTTCTGTTTCATGGGATGTTTTGAAGCAGTAGTGTGACTGAGAGCTCCAAAGGTACACAAATGGCTAAAAAGGTGTATCTGCCTTGCGTTGGGCCACTGTATAAAATGAGAATGGCCACACGATGAGTTCTTCCTTATTTTGGGTTCCGTAAAAATGGAGGTGTCACAGCGGCTCTGATCCCACTTCCTTACGGGTAGGACTCCAGGCGACTCAGAAGCACATGACCCCGGGAGGGCCCCTGTTCTCACGGAGAGGACCGGAATGACTGCTGTCGAGTCTCGTGGGGTGGGGCTGCGCCCCAGCGAGCCGCCTGTCAGAAGCAGACACCCTTTGCTTGCTCTTATTTCCTTTGTCTTGATTGCCTTTCCCTTCGTTATTTATTCAAATGTGTAACTAGCTGTTTTTCTTTACAATCATGTATCAAAACCACCTCTATCCAGCATCCCAGCCTCCACGCCACACGTGAAAAAGGCAGGATTCTTTAGGGTGTAGACGGAACTCCTCACGTTTACTTCTTCTGAGTTGAGCTTTGCCATCTAATTTGCCACTTTATACTCTGATTAAGATAACTCAGGCAATTTCTCCCAATCTGTCCGTTACTTCAACCGAAGGAGAAGGATAATGATTTGGCTCCATCACAGTAGGGATATATGAGGAATTCATGCTAACATATTAGTCATGAGGACTTTTTGTAACCTACTGGGGTAAGTCTACAGAAAGACTAAGTATAAAAAGTGAAGGTTTTATAGAGTATGAAAACATGATCACTTTGTCATCCCGTTTTACCTTGTCAATATATTGATTAGAAGTGTTTTTATGCTTTCTGAGCATTGTATCTAGCCTTACCTGAGCCATTTTTCAGATATCCGTTTGCATCTACAGTTGTATACATGATATAAGGTCCAGGCTGATTTACTCCGAAGGGCTGCAATAAAGAAAAGAAGAGGTAAACCCTGGAACCCTGGAAAGCAAATGAATCATTTGAAGTTTTAGGCAAATCTATTTATAAATACAGTAAAGCCTTTTCACATACAATTCTTACACAGATGACAGTTATGTAGAGAATATTTCCATAAATAGATAACCTGTGTTATCTATTCAAAAGAAAACCCACGTTAGCAGAAAGTTCTCTACAGGAGAACTTGGTGGATGGAGTGCTTTTACGTAGAGGTCACTAGATGAGGACAAGAGTGGGCAGACACAGGTCCGGAGCTGAACAGGTGCAGTTAGGGGAAGGGGAACGAGAGGGCTGGGGGAGCAGGCGGGAGCAGAATGTGAGGCGCATGGCGTTGAGGTTTGGCCGTACAGCGGTTCCGGCACGCAGGGCCCGGAGGGTGGCCGTGGCAGTGGGCAGCTGAAGCTGGGTAAGAAAGGGGGAGCTGGGGGTTTTCAAAATGGACGTGCAGGAATGTGACTGGAATGATTCTTCCTCGGCCCACCTATCAGACAGGTTCCGCATCAGGTGGGAAGGTACAGGCAGCAGAAGAGCGATTCGGCTCAGGAATGAACTCCAGCGGGAAAGAACGTCATGTGCTAAGGACCTTTCCTCTTAGTCTCACACGGGATCAGATCTAATAGAACACTTTCTATTACAATCAAGTGGATCTGATGTCACAGTGATATGAAGAATGCCCACCGTTTCATGACATAAATAATTTCACGAGTGGGCATTCACTTGATGGATGGAAAACCGGGGCAGTAGTACATCGTGCGTTGGTTTCTGTTAGGTTGTCATAAAGGTGTGATCGATGCTCTCGGGGGAAGAAGGGTGACGCCTGTGAATGCAGTTCAACAGGACACGGACTCCAGAGAAAGGAGTAAATGGATGAACGGGAGGCAGGTGTGTCACCTGCAGGAAAGGCCATGGTGCCGGACTGTTAAGAGCGATCGCTGTGAGCAGTGCTCTGCAGGTTGGGCTCCCTACGTGGTTCCGGTCTGCATGGCACAGGTGTGGCTTTCATTGTAAGGTCAGGGGAGTGGAGAACCGCTGATCTTAGAAGCACAATCTGCCGTAATTTACCTTCTTTCCTATCAAATTTTCTGCTAGAGCTTGTGGGTAAACTGAGTGGGTTCAAGTTCAACATTTTAAAGTTCTTTACATGGACATGGGATGAAAGAGCCACACCGTGGGGATATGGTCAGTAAGGGGGGAGGAGGAGGAACCAAGGGTCTGAATAATGTCACCGACGATACCCAAATCACCAGTTAACCTTTGGCCTCTGATTAATTGCATCGACGGCCTCTGCATGCCCCTCCTCCCAGCCTCCCTGTAATCTACATTTATACACCGATGTGGACGCACGTGGGTCTGACCAGGCACGCACACACCCACCGGGGACGTGGCAAGGCACTGGCCAGACCCACCCTTCAGCACGGAGGCCCTGAGTAGTTCCGGGCCAAGGCAGCTGGCTGCAGGAACTCTAACCCCGTCCCGGGCACGGTCTGCGGGCACCGTCTGGCTGGTAACCGAGTGCCAAGGCCGGGCCCCGCTGCCTCGATTTGAGCACCCCAGAAGGACCACATTTGCTTCGCAGCTCCCCACGTCACACGCCCGTTTCCCCTTCTGCAGATCCTGCTGTCGTCACCGCGTCACTTCAGGTGGAGTCTAGAGCTGCATGTTTTAAACACGGGAGGCTTCCCAACCATACGCCACATGTTGGTAATGTCGGGCTTTACTGGGATAGTGAAAGTATGGGGCTACAATCAGAACATCTAGCTTTGTGTTCTAGTTCCGTCATTAAATAGCTACATGACTTTGGATAGTTAAACTTCTCTGAGCCTCAGTTTCCTCTTCTTTAAGTGGGGGATACTTTCTTACGAAACAAGGCTTACTACTATGAGGACCCAAGCAGGGATGGACCAACACATACACGTGCTTTCAAATACAACATACTGTTCTTAGCACAATTTACATGAATTGACAATTTCAACAACTAAGCCTGTTATTTTCACATTGTTATTTTAATGAAACAGTTATTTGACAGCAAGTCAATATTAAGACTATCCCCCCAAATTCATTAACTGTCTACTATAAGTTTGATCCTGTGCCATGTACCAAGTATACCATGGTGACATGGTTCCTGACCTCAAGGTATTACACTGTAGTGTGGAGAAGCGTTAAAAATACAGATAAGTGTGGTCAAGTACATCCAAAACGGCAGTGTCTGCACAGAGACAATGGGGGTGGGGGGTCATTTGTCCAGCAGAAAAGGCTTCATAAAGGAGGTTCAGAACCTTGAGGTGTGAAATTTCTTGGGAAAGGTATTATTACTTATTCCCAGTAAACTTTTCTTCATTTCCAAAGAGTACTGCCAATTTGATTGTAACCTATGACCAATATTTTGTGTCTATTTATCATGCAGAGAATTTTCTCAGAAATATTTACAACTGAGAGTTAAGTTTACTTACTGTTATCTTACGAGGACAGTCATTAGAACAGAGACCACTAAGAACTGTGAAAAAAATAGGGAAAAGACTATTATTATTGATATTATGTAAGCTTTTATTTAAAATAAACTATAATTGTTTCACCTATAATCTATTAATATGCTCTGTTAATTCATGATCACAAACAGAAACCAATTCAATTTCTTGAGATGAGTAAATTAAATTTATGTTGTTCGCTTTATAACAATATTTGAAAAACCTTTATTAAGCAGTGAAGATGGTACCATTTTGTCAAAATATGTTGGTGAAATAATTAATTATGGTTCTATCAAGCTACACCTACTGTTGGTTTTATTTTCCAATTGGTTAGTTAAATTCCAAGGATGACTTAGAAGCTGACACTTAATGCCAAATGAAAACCAACTAAAATGTACAAGAAAAACAAACAGAACATTTAGTACTTCATATCTCTCAAGCTATACTTTTCCAATTTATCTAATCAGTTTCTGGGTCAAAAATATTAGGAACACTAAACTATGATGGAGAACATAACTATAAAATAATTCATGGGTCTATAAAAATATACAAGAATAATTTAATGACACATTTATTCTATAATCACCAGAAAAGGTTAGAGTTTCTGAATAGTCTTTATATAAGTAATGAGTTCAAAACATAACTATACTGCTCCAATTCTGCTCTCTTACAAAGCAGACATGATGAGCTATATTAAATACCGTGCATGCTATGAACAATACTGACAGTGCGGCTCAGCATGCACGACTGACTTCGATATGTATCTGCTAGTTCAGATACATCCAGGGGCAAACGGGTTCGTATGTTTACTCATATTCTATACTTAGGGTATATAAAGAGAACGGCACTAAGAAATGAGCATTACCGAGTTCATCACAAAAGAAGACACCTGTTCATTCATACTAGAAACATTAATGTAATTAATTTAAAGTTTACATTAAATATAACTTGAGGAAATAGTGACATAAATGTTTTACACTTGCACAAAGTTTTCAATGTTTAAGTCTCTTATCCTGCACAGCAAATGGTTCTCACACTTTTATTTTCCAAGTTCTTTTTGTTCCTCTTCCCCTACCTCTAGGCAGACACTGGTTTTTCTTTTCCGCTTGTGACACAATGATTTTTATAAGCCTTCATTTAAGCCATTACTTTGCTGAACAGTAACCACGCACAAGTCTGTGTCTATACTAGTATGTAAGCTTTGCATCATTTTATCCGTTTCTCGGGGTCTAACCCAACATATTTGCTCAATAAGTACTTGTTAAAGCAGGGAAAAGACGGAGTATTCAAAAATGGTGCTGGTACTTCGCTCCTGGGAGGAAAACGAAGTTAGACTTTAACTCATGATGTAAAAATTACATTTGGCAATGACCCAAATAATAGAAAGCACTCTTACACTTCAATAATAAAAAGAAAATCAGTTCAAAAATGGGCAAAAGATGTGAACAGGCATTTCTCCAAAGAAGAGATATAGAGATATACAAAGCTCACTACACAAAGATGAACAGTTATTAGCAATCAGGGAAATTCAAACCAAAATCACAATGAAATGTGTACTATTCACAACACCCGAGAGGTGGAAGCAACCCAAAGAAATGTCCATTGACAGATGACCGGCTAAACAAAACGTGGTCTATACGTACAATGTATACGTACAATGGGGTATTACTCAGCAAAGACATCCTGTCACAGGCCACAACGTGCAGAAACCTTGAGGGCATGATGCTGAGTGAAATGAGCCAGTCCCAAAGGACAAACACTGATTCCACTCATAGAGGGTGTCTAGAGTGGCCACTTGCACAGAAATGTAACAGAATGGTGGTGAGCAGGGAAATTCATACACACAGTTATGTGTGCTTTACCTTAAAGCTTTGGCATGCACAGTGAAACTACCACCAGAAAGGTTAGCAAGCATTTTTTTTTAGCAAACATTCTTTCATTGATCTTCTGGCCAGTGCATGCTCTGGACATGACTTTGCATTCCTATGTGCATTTCCTTAATCCTCATAGTAAGTCTGTTAGATAACTCTGATGGCCCCCCACCCCCACCTTGTTTTTCAGAAGAAGAAACTGAAGCTTGGGCCAGGACATTACTCAAGGTCAGAAAGCAAATGGAACGCTTCTGAAAGACCATGTGGCCACCAGACACTAACTCATTTAAAAAACACATTATCCTACTTTTATGGGAGATGGGAAATCAACGAACCATTGGATTATTTTATTTTCTGTACAAGAGAAAATGTGTCTTGTTTAGCATGTTGAGAGTATTTACTCAAAATTACATAATAGTCTCATTTTGAATACAGCAAGATAAAAATTGGTTTCCTCTATTTTTGTTTCTTATAAGACTTCCTCTGTCAAATTTGAAGTTTCGTCTTGTAGCAACTGGATCAAAATGGTAAGATTTAAATGTATCATACATACGTATACATTATATATATGTCACATATATTATACACATATGCCTTTTGAAAAGAGATGGCTACATAATATAAATAGAATATGCATTTCCTTGGTTTTTGCAACCACAGATTAAAGAAGGAATGATAGTCCTTGAGCTTAATTAAAATTCTGCTTCATAATACTCTTTAATTAGAAATTCAGAACTCCCAGATACTATTGTAAAGGTTAACCTGTTCTTAGCCTGAAATAACTATCTCACTCACAGAACAACCTCACCTTTTCCCAGTGACAGGCACATGGCTACTGCAGCAGGGCAGGCAGATGACACGGCATGGTTTCGGGGCTCTACTAGCTCTGTATCTTTTATATACTGCAGAAAAAAGCGAGCTCAGCTGCGTTCAGTGTTTACACTGCCTTTGTTAAGGAATACTAGAGAAGAGTGAAATCTACGTTTAGATTTGTCTTTATTACTAAATCCCACCCACCCTTTAGATTCCCCGTCATAAACGAAAAGGGACATACCCACTCACATACACACTTCTTACTATCTTCTTCCCCTCTTGAGTTAAAAAGTAAGGAGAAAAAGTCTGGACAGCATTAAGTTTGCTCAAAGGTCCAGCTATATAGGGAACATTTCTATTCTCATTTTGTTTGTATTTTAAGTATATTAATATGATAGGCTCATCAGTACGGCTTAAACATAGCTTATTGAAATTATAACTTCTTCACAAAGGAAGGAAGTGAATTAAATGTCGTTGAGAAGCACAATGTAGCATAATCTTATATGTGATAGCAGTTCATCTTGTTATAGTTTATTTTGCTAGTTTCTGTTCATATCAATTATACTAAATGTACAGGTCACGCGTGCTCACCGAGACTGGACCTGATGAGAGTGACCACAGGACGCCAACCCGGCCGAGCACCACGGGCTCCGCCCCGTTGGGCATCCCGCGCACGCAGGGCTGGCAGCCCCGGCCGCGGGGGGGCGCCCACGCGGAGTGTGCGCATGCGCAAATCGCTACCCCTCTCTCCGGCGTAGTCTCCGAAAAGCCTCTAACCCATGTGTCTGTGCAAAGTACTTGATCTGTTTATAACAACTCCCCAAACCTGTGATGCCAAACTGGGGCCTGGCTTGCACTCTGACTAGCACAGGGCGGTGTACGGCTGCTCACGTGACAGCGCTGTCCGGGAGAGGGGGCGCCCTGAGCCGGCAGGGTCTGAGCGAATGCGGCTGGGCGCCCTGGGACGATGGACGACGTGTGCTCGCTGCAGTCGGAAATGCAGGGCGGGGCCCAGGTGTATAAGTGAGCCGGTAAGCGCATTTCCTGCTGGCTCTGCTCTTTACCCGGTATGTTATTTTTAATGAGAGTTAGACATTCTCATGTATTTTCGTTATAGGTACTGCTATACAGGCAGGCCATGCAAAACATGTGGCAGAGGGCCTAACGCATGCTAGTAAGTATGGGCCACCGGGTGAACTTAAATGGCGAACGGGCTCCCTAAGTCTGTCTACAGCTTCAGCTTTGTCCGGGTCCCTTGGCCGCTAGGAACTTTGGGGACCAGCAGGAGCAAGCAGAGAGGCTCAGTGCTTACAGCAGCTGTCAGAGGCAGTTTTAAAAAATACTTTTCCAGCTTTTCCAAATAGTAAACTAGGTTTTTCTTTCTTTCTTCTTTTTCCTTTTCCTTTATTATTTTTATTTTTTACAATAGACTGCCTTATTTTTGTAATCAGAAAACAAAACGAAATAAATACTGAACTAAAACCTTACCCCACTGGCAAAAAAGAAGTAATGCTTTAAAATTCTCTTGCATGAACAAAAAAGTAAAAGGGTAGATAGACTCTTATGGCGTTTTTACAAATGTCACCAGAACTTACAATTCTAAGACTCCATAAAGTCGAACTTACTAGCAAGTAGAAAGTACCAGTAGTCTATTAAATCAGTGTAAGAGTGTAGTTTCCCCAGTGACATCAGAATAAAAATCCCATCCTTTGTGCTTTAGTGAGAAAACACCACCCTCATACTAAAGGCTCCAACAGCGGATATATTAATATTATGGTTTCAGCAAAAGCTCACTTCCTAGAAGGGGACCGTTACCCTTTTTATAGAACAGCACATGGTTAGATGCGAAGTCAATGTTTTCTTAAGCAACTGTAACAACAGCTGGGCAGGCCAGCTGAAATGCGTGCAAGCCCCTCTGGAGACGGGCAGCCTCACGGCGGCCTTGGCACGTGGCGCCAGGTCTCTGCTGTCTGGGAGTCTTGTTGCCGCTGAGCGTCTCGAAGGCAAGGGCTCTTTGTGATTGGTTTATAAGTTTCTGTTTCTCTTTTTCAGTGTCAATTTTCCTATTAACTAGTTGATCTTGGCGGAGCCATATTCTAATTTTTAGAAGTTTAAGGATTTTTAACCATCTTATTAGCTATTAGTGTTTGTAATCATATTACAAAATTCTATAAAGATCTATTATAACATTTTATAATACCTTTTTAAGGAAACAGTTCTAAAAAGTAGTTTCTAATACCCCAAGACTTTTGAAACCAAAGTTGTTTTAGAAATATTAATGAAATATAAGGATACAGGCTATTCACAGAGTTAAATGAAAAACTGTAATTAAAATACTTAATGAGCGAAGTGAATTATTGGTTATGAGATTAAGTTAGTTTAAAACATGACTAATGGAATGTGCAATTCATAAGTTTTCTTTAAAATGACAATGCTTAGGAAAGAGAGCTGTGGGTGATGCACACATAACACGACACATGGACAACGTATGGTAGAACTGTACGCTTGGAACCTATGTGATTTTTACTAACCAATGTCACCCCAATAAATGTAACAATAAAAAAAATATCAAGGCAAGACCCAAGACTAGCAACAGACTGACTCAGTGAAGGCTCAAATGATGGTCACCATTCTTTAGCAATAAAGTATTTTTAAATTAAAAAAAAAAAGACAACATTTAGGATCTTAATACTTCTGAAAACTACACATTATGGCCCATGTGTTCTTCAAGATATTTAAAGGATAAAACTCTGGCTTCCAGCTTTGTGATTCAGCTTACGTTAGGTATTTTACAAAGGCTGAAAGCAAAAAATAGCAATAATCATGCATAAATACTGTGGCACCAAATCAATGTGCAGGTTGGAGCAGGAAGAACAGAGAAAGTCAGAGGTAGAAAGGTCAGTACTGTATAAATGGTTTTAGTATCGGAAATGAAAAATCCTTGCCTGGATTGTGTAACTGCTCACACTCATTCTCTGAAGATGTCTTTAGTTTTTGCCTCTGTAAGACACATGAATACAAAGCAAATACCCTAATCAAACATTATGTGTGAAATAAAGGACTCCCTCCAGCCATTCTTGTTATTCACACATTATTTTAGACACTTTTTTGTCTGCTATTGATTACCAATATTCCAGTCATTATTTCTTAGTTAAAAAATTGTACGCTCGTTGTAAAAAACGTAAATACAGAAACATGTAAGTAAAAAGTGAGTCATCTCTGAAGTAATTCTGATCCTGTTTTCTACATGTGCAAACGTATCAGATATGCAATGCCACGCGTCGTTTTCTGTAACGCAGGAAGCAGTGAGGCCGTAAAATAAGCTCCGCCTCCCTGTAACTGACTCCCCGCCCCGTCTTCCCACTGGAAAGCTCCAGTCTGTTCAGACTCAGGGTCTGGTGATGCCCCAGGCTGAGGCCACAGCAGTGGGTAAGTCAGGGACTCTTGCGGTGTCCCTCACTAGGGGCTCTCACAGAGGTGGCTGCGGCTCACCACCAGGGCACCCCTTTTGTGTTAACTGACAGCCTCGACGCCACTGTCTTGCCCGAATCCATCTTCCACCTCTGCGGTCCCCAGCTGGCTGACCCCAAGAAGCTCCTGCCAGGGAGGCAGGGGGCAGTGGCAGAACTGTATGTGACACAAGGGCTTTTGCCACTCGTGTTATCTACAACACTGATTCTTGTCAGAAATGTAAGCCAAGGAAAATCCTCAGGAAACAACAGACTAAAAGAAAGAAGGCCAACGTGAGCAGTCGTATGATGGTCCCCTCTAAACAGAAAGCCATTCAGGAAAAGGCGAACATTTCAGACTCCCATACTCTCTGCAAGAACATGCAGCAACGTTTATAAAACTCTGCTAGCAGAACTGGTGCTGCTATGTGAGGGCAAGAGAAAGACACTTTAAGACACACTTTAGGACTCAGAAAATATATGACGCCCTGTAGAACCTTCTGAAAATAACTTGAGGAAGTGCTCCACCAAAAGAAATGAGAAGAAATGAAGGAAAGACGTGGCATGAAAGTAAAATGGTAGCAACAAAGCTGATAAAAATTAAGTTTAAATAATCGTTGATGAAACGGTTGTGAATTGTTAAGAAAGGATTTGAAGGGAGTTCCCTGATGGTGTAGTGGCTTAAGGCTTCGGCGCTGGCGCTGTCAGTGCTGCGGCCTGGGTTCGATTCCCAGTCAGGGAGCTGCCCACATAGCAAAAAAAAGCAAAAAAAAAAAAAAGAAAAAAAGAAAGGATTTGAAGAATGGAAGGCACAGAAGGTAAAACAGAATGAACCACCCAGAAGTAAATGTCTGTATTATTTCCACAAAATCTGGAAGCAGGTGGGGGAAGAAAAGCTTTCCACGGGTCTCGTCTCACATGGGAAGTGAGCAGGGAAAATGCTACCACGGTGTTGAAAGTGCCAGGGAGACAGGATCACGCGTGTCTGCTGCTTAGTGAGCCCAGTACTATTGAGCAGTCAACGTGCAGAACCTCCAAACGCTGCTGACGAGAGTAAGAGAAAATGATCAGAGCTAGGGGGTGAGGGCACACCCCGCTCCACGTACTCGGGGTCCCGTGTGCACGCAAATGCTCGCGGGGCTCCCCATGGATCTGGTGTCGTGGGAACCAGCAGGGGACAGGCAGGAGGACAGCTGTACCGTTCTCCAGCCACACGTGAAAGCCACCATTTAGCACACGCTGGTCTGGGCATTAGACTAACAATAACCTTAGAGCGGACGTCACGGCGTCTCTGAAAAGGTAATTACATGCTGGTAGCCGTCTGACTTTACAGCAAGCAGCTAATAAAGCAAAGAGTGGAAGGGCATCTCAAAACAACTAGAAGGTTATTTTCCCCAAATGATTGCTTTAAATTGGTATCTCATTTCCCATGACCTTTCTGTAAAGTATGTTATTAATATTTATGTTAATATCTTTAATGCAAAGTTATCTTGTTTTCTAAAACCAAACACCTCCCGCGCGTGTTGCCAGTCTCTGGGTGTGAGCTTGGAGGTGTGAGAGGACACTTCCCCAGGATGCGGTCACTTGGGTGACAGTGCTGCCCCATGCTGCCCTGCCTGACTGGGCTAGAAATTACAGGCCAGAGATTCTCAAGAGACTCTTTAAGTTCTTGAAACTTTTTACATGGAATTTTTCAAACATATAAAGTAGAAGAGTGGAAGGAACCTCACTCACTCCACACAACCTCAACTGTCAACACCACGTGGTCACTCGTGTCCTCCATCCTCCACATACTGCGTCCCTGGATTCTTTCAAGAAA
The DNA here is from genome assembly GCA_004026885.1 of Lyroderma lyra. Lineage (NCBI taxonomy): Eukaryota > Metazoa > Chordata > Mammalia > Chiroptera > Megadermatidae > Lyroderma > Lyroderma lyra. The sequence continues at coordinate 44,348 of PVJL010003664.1, forward strand.
AGCCTCGGACGTGCCACTTCATTGCTGCCTTGTTGTTGAATTCTTTAAAGAAGTTTCCGTCTCCTGAGTAGGACCCTACTGTGTTTGTAGGTGCCCTGTTATTAGAGGTACACGTGTTTCTTTGCTCAAGGATAGAAAGTGTAGTAATTTGATTAGGACTGTTTTTTTTTTTAAATTTACTTTTATTTTTTCAACGGGTACTTGTCAAGAGCCTGCTATTTTCCAGACTTTAGAATCGACAGACAGAAGTAACTCGGCATGCACACTGTGACTTGAGACCGAGGAAGTTTTCCAGCCACGAAATCGGCTCCCGGAAGCGGGTCCTGCCTGGGCCGTGAGTTTACTGCAGGGCATGCAGGCGGGGGCAGCCTGAGGTGCTGCACTGGGCTGGCCCTGGGCGAGACAGCTCCTGCGGCCTTTCCCATCACTAAGTTTGCCTCATGTTTCTGTGACTTAGAAATGTAAATGAAAAAATACCGAGGAAGGATGGAGGATCCGAAATTATATGTATGCATGTTTAGACATGGGCAATTTCCCAATAATCAATACATTAAAAAAATAAAGAGACAGGCTTCTGCTTCGCCCTGAGAATGGCCTTCTCTCTTTAGCATTTTATTCTTATTATGACAACGGGGATCTGTGTCTCTATTAGCAAACTCCTGTGCTCTGATTTACTTCTCTGTCACATGCTGACAACCTCTGCCCAGGAAAGAACCTGCAGAAGTCACTCTTAGTTCATGCAAATAAGAGTGAATTTGCTAGACATTTTTCAGAAAGCAAAATTACTAGCCCTGTCCATTGCGAGAACATGGAAGACGTGACAAGCCAGTAGATACTAGCACACTGAGCACCCAGAACTTGGTTTTTAAATATCACACTCGACTAAAGGGAACCAGGACTCCTTGGGGAAAGGTCAGATCCTAGACTTCGGGCAAGGGACATACGAGATGACTGGCAAGTATCTGCCAGGCCAGAGAACACATCAAAGAGGGACAGGAGGCAGCCCTAAGGAGCTCCTTCGTACGGCCCCCACTGGGAACTATTTGAACACGAAAGAAATGATTTTGTTTACTGAATAAAATATGAATACACGGATCTATACTGCCAGATCTTTCTGATGGCGGAATGCCAGCTAATGTAGAAGGGATGTTGGCAGCACAGAGTCAGTGTGTGACAACTACTGATGCAGGCGGGGTTGTCAGTGGACTGCAGGGCCGCAGGCAGAGGTCGGATACAGAAAAGGATGTGAAAATACTTTCCAAACACATCTCCCTAAAATACTCATCAGTTACAAAGAGGGAAACTGTGCATTTAAGGGAGAAAGACCTGGTGGTCAATGAGATGACCAGATGATCAAGGTCAACATCACGGTGGGGGGACCCGGCATCCCGTTATCTTCCTGAGAACGAGGCGCTGGACGTGCATAGCACCGGTTCTCCAAGTCCACACAGGGAATCTCTACAAAGGACATGTGACCTGAGTTGGGTAATGACGAAGCGGCGGTGAGACCTGTGTTCTTTATAAGTGATAGGACATGCAAAGGGGCTGTTCCAGATGGAAGAAGTCTGCGAAGATGGGCAAGTAAATGTAACAGGGATTTCTGCACAGAATCCTGGGCCAGAAAGGAGTCACTGTGGGTACTCGTGGTGACATGTGAAGTCTTTGTTCAGGATGGTAGTGTTGTATTGATTTCCTGATTCAGAAAGGAGGACCACGTCCTTACTCTTTGGAAAATTTGCATCAACAGAGTGAAAGAATACAAAATTAAATGTTAATACTTAATAATAAAACATATAAATCAAATACTCACCAATGACTTTAACAAAATAAGCATCTGCCTCAAAGTTATTTTTCAGTGCGTGGATGGCCAGATCGTTCTTTGTGTGCCCTTTACTCAGCACCACAATGTCCAGGATCCCCTGGGAAATACACGCAGAGGGTAAGAGCACTTTTAGCCCGACCGGGAAAAGGGTGAAAATGCACAGCACGTCTATCACGTACACGGACATCTTAGTCAGCTTGTTGAAAATGAAAATGCTATCAAAAATATGTAAAGCCTTGAATAGTAATATAAATAAATGAAAAACATCTGTAATTTTAATCGCTGGAGACAACAGCACTTGGGTGTATTTCCTTCCAGTCATATTTGCAAGAATTTTTTGAGGCTCATGATATGAACCGCCAAACCCAGTCTAGAACCAGAGAAGAGCAGCTTTCTATCTGCCCTGGTTACCACTGCGCATGATCACCTACTTTCAGCCACGGACGGGAGCTTTGCTCGTTTTATTCGCGGGGAAACGTGTGCTCAGCGAAATTCCCACGCGGCTGACACTCACTGACGCTGATCGCGTACCGTACGGTTCCGCACGTGAGCCACTTGTATCTGTTCTGGAAACGACACCCTGTTGCTCAAGAAGGTTTTTGGTGACTCGTGTCAGTTTGTACAAACTCTTTTTATAATATTAATGCTTTGATTATTTTATAGCAAGTTAATTTCCCATATTTAAAAACAATTTTAAATTTCATTCAAATTTCATTTATGATGTTTTTATATTTCAGAAATTAAAATTTGATTTATAGTCAGTTCCTTTGTGATATTTTTGCCAATTGCTTTTATGCTTGAAAACTGCTAGTAAATGTGAAATAACATGAGATTTGGTAGCAGAGACACAGGAAAATTCTATAATTGAGAAGAGCCTCTTATAAAAAAAACAAAATGAAAGCAAAATTGGAGTTGAGGGAGCCATTAATGTCCTGATGGGCATTTAACTTTTTAAACTAATCAGGTTACTTTACAAGATATACTGTGTTACATTAACTCGGCGATTTAACATATTTTTATCAGAATAAATTTCTTCTGAGCGGTAAAGTGGCTTTTTTCACACGAGGAGGGAGGGAACCAGGGCCCTGAGTGCCTTTCAAAGGTCACCGGGCAACTGAAGACAGTCACGAGAATGTGGGGCATAGATGGTCCCTCTAGTTCACACAGCTGAGGGAGAGCAAACTCCTTCTGTGGCCTTGTGTGGGTTCAAGGGTCAGTTATCTGCTGGCCATGCTTTTGTCTGCTGGTGCACATGCACGTGTGCACTCCTGGAGCATGACACTAGTGGTTTAAGCTAAACAAGCACACAATGACGTAAAGGCGTTTTCATATTTTGGATTTGTCCCATTTAACATTAAAAGAGGCTTTCTTTAAAAAAGAAATCTGCTTTCTTGATCTCATGTACATTTTCTGCTCGAACAGGGTAAAGTGAAAGTGAGACAAGGTGACGGCTATCAGACCCCAACACACACAAGAGCTCTGAACTCACATCTTCGTAAATGTCAAAGAAGGTCGCAACCATGGCATCTCTGATTTGATTTAGGCCCGTCAGTTCCCAAACGACTTTAAACATCCGATGTGCCCCCTCACAGCTTGCATTATTACAAGGGACATTCTCCAGTAAAAAGGCCTGTTGATTGCTGTAAACAGACAAAGGAAAGGCATTTAGGTAATACAGCTCATCGATGTACATCATGTTAACTACAGTTAACAATACTGAATCGTATACTTGAAATAACTTTGAGAATAGAGCTTTAATGTTCTTACTGTAACAAGAACAAGAAAATGGTAATTATGTGAGATGAAGGATATTAACCTTAATGTAGTAAACATTTCACTGCATATATAAAAATCATCACATTGTACACCTTACACAATGTTATATGTCAATTATATCTCATGAAACTGGAAGGGAAAAATAACAGAGATATATGAAGAAATCTCCAAATATTTAGAAATTAGATGAAACACCACTAATCTGTAAGTAAAAGAAAGAATCAGAAATAAAATTACAAAGTACTTTGAACTGGGCGCAAATGAAGAGGTAGCATATCAGGATTTGTGGTATGTCACTAAAGCAGTATTTAGAGGAAAATTTATAGCATCAAACACTATTAAAAAAGTTCTCAAATCAACGACCTCAGTGTCTTCCTTAAGAAACTAGAAATAGAAGAGCAAATGAAATGTGAAACAAGCAGAAGAGAGGAAATAACAACACAGAAGAAAACAATGAAATAGAAAACAAAAACAATGGAGAAAACAAATGAAACAAAAGCTGGTTCTTTGCAAAGAATGATTTTAAAATTGATAAACCTTCAACCAGAATGGCTATTTAAAAAACATTACAAAGACAGAATATAAAAAGTAAAAATATCAGAAACGAAAGAGGTAATATCACTATAAATTTTGCTCATATTAAAATAAAGGAATGTTATGAAAAACTTTGTGCTAATATCATTAACAAGTTATGAGAAAAGAACAAATTCCTTGCAAGTCACAAACTACCAAAGTTTGCTCAAGAACTTGTTAGAGAAATTGAAATTGTAATTTTAAAACTTCTTAAAAAAATAAAAAAAACTCCAGGCCCAGATGGCTTCACTGATGAATTCTACCAAATATTTAGAGTAGAAATAATACCAATTCTACACAACCTTTTCAGAAAACAGATGAGGAAGACATACCTCCCAATTCATAAGGCAGCATTAGACATCAAAATTAGACAAAGATATTACAAGAAAACTACAGACCAATATTCCTCATGAACACAGATGTAGCAAATTTTAACAAAACTCAAGTAAATCAAACCCAACAATATGGTCAGAATTTGCTTTGCACAATACAGTGTTCACCGAAACTCCTGCATCTGTGAACCATGTCTCTGCCTCGTGATTACCAGAGAACCACACAAAGAGAGGACATGGTTGTGATATGGACGTGTTTCAGTGAAGTAAGTACCTTGCAAAGTGAATACTGCACATATATAAAAGATAAAAATCTTACTTCTTCCTTCCCTATCTGGATGCCTTTGATTTGTTTTTCTTGCCTTTTATGATGGCTAGAACCTGTAGCACACTGTTGAGTGGCAGTGATGAGAGCAGGCATCCTTGTCTTGTAGGAATTAGAATCTTTGGAGGACAATGTATATAGTCTTTGACTATTAGTCTGATGCTTGCTATAGATCTTCTGTATCATGTTGAGAAAGTTCCTTCTATATCTAGTTTGCTAAGAGTCTGGATCAGAAATGGATATTTGATTTTTTGTCAAATGTATTTTTCTACCTTTATTGATATGATGGTATGGTTTTCCTTTTTTAGTTTATCAATCTAGTGAATGATACTCATCTATAGTACTTTAAAATATTGAAGAAACTTTGCATTCCTGCAATAAACTGAATAAGTAAGTTGAGTTAGGTGGCAGAACACAAGATTAACATACAAAAGGCAATTGTATTTCTTTATGTTGTCAAACAAAAATCAGTGTTCCTTGAACACTATAACAAACTGCTGAGAAAATTAAAGACCTAATGTTAAGTGAAATAAGTCAGACTAAGAAAGACAAATAATGTATTGATCTCACTTATATGTTAAATCTAAAGAACAGGATAAACAATCAAAATAGAAAAAAAAGAAAAAAATTAAAGACCTAAAATAAAATAAAAGGACACAAGGAAACACACACCCACACACACCCACACACACACACACACACACACACACACACACGCACATACTGTTCTTCATGGGTCAGAAGACTCAATATTGTTAAGATGTCGATTATACCCACACTGACTAACAGTTCAGCATAATATCAAACCAAATCTCAGCACTTTTTTTTTTTTTTTTTTTTGCAGAAACTGACAAACTGATCCTAAAATTCACAGAAACTGCCAAGGACCTAAGATAGACAAAATAACATTGGAAAAGAAGAATAATGTTGGAGGACTCATGCTATCTGAATTCACTGCTCATTGTAAACCAACAATAATCAAAATGTGATACTGCTGCAGAAATGGACAATAGATCATTAGAACAGAAGGGAGAGTGAAGAAATATACCCGCTGAGATACATATGATCAATTGATTTTCATCAAATATCAAAGGTAATTGAGTGGAAAATGGAAGTCTTTTCAACAAATGGTGCTGTAACAATTTACCAAAAAAAGAACTTGCACCATATAGAAATATTAACTCAAATGGATCAGAGACCTGAATGTAAAATATAGAACTAAAAAAATTCTAGGGAAAAGTATAGGAGGAAATCTTTGTGATTGAATTAGGTAAAGATTTCTTAGATGTGATACTAAAAATTACAATCCATAAAAGAAAATGGATAGACTTTTTCAAAATTAAGCACTTCTGCTCTTTGAAAGACACTGTTCAGAGAAAGAAAAGACAAGCCAGAGATGAGAAAAAATATTTGCAATTAACATATCTAATAAAGGATTTGTATATAAAAAACTTTAAAACTCAGTAAGAAAACAAATATCCCAAATAAAATGTGGGCAAAAGAACAGACACTTCACCAAAGAAGATAGACAAAAGACAATCACATTAAAAGATGCCCATAAATAATCAGTTATTAGAGAAATTAAAATTAAAACTACAAAGAGATACACTGCAAACAGAATAGTTAAAATTAATGAAGACTGACTATACCAATATTTAAGAAAATGTGAAGGGAGTTCCCTGATGGTGTAGTGGCTTAAGGCTTCGGCGTTGGCGCTGTCAGCGCTGCAGCCTGGGTTTGATTCCCAGCCAGGGAGCTACCCACATACCAAAAAGCAAAAAAAAAAAAAAAAAAAAGAAAATGTGAAGCAACTAGAACTGTTTGGCATTTTCTTAAAAAGTCTTCCAGAAGACCCAGCCATTCCATTCCTTGGCATTTACCCAAAACAAATGAAAACTTATGTGTATCCAATGACTTTTAGAGGAATGTTCAGATTATTTGTAATAATCAGAACTGATAAAAACCCAGATGTCCCTCAACATGTAAATGGATATAATAAACAAATTGCGATATATCCGTACAATGAAATACACCTCAGCTATACTAAGCAATGAACTAAAAATACATGTAAAAATGTGGATGAATCTCACATTGTAATATGAAAGGACCCAGACATAAAAGAGCATGTACTGCATGATTGCATTTTATAAAATAGTAGAAAATGCAACCTAATCTCAGTGACAGAAAGGAGATGGGTGCTGGCCTGTAAGATGAAGAAAGAGTGTGGCTGGAGGTGAAGGGCAGATTACAGAAGCTTAAAGACGACTTTGGGGGTGCTGGATATGTCCCATACCATGACTCTAATGATATTTTCATAGCTGAATGTGTGTATCAAAACTTATCAATACTCATACTTCAAAGATAAGCAGTTTTACTCTGTCAATTAAACCTCAGTAAAGCCGTTAACACATGGTACTGCTTCATAAGAAAAATACAAAAAACACAATCAAAGAAAGAAAAGATAAACCTGACAACAAAATGAAAAACCTTTGTGCTTCAAAGGGCACCATCAAGAAAGTGAAAAGACGACCCGCAGTATGAGAAAAGCTTTCCAAATCGTATTAAGATATGACAAGGGATTTATATTTAGAATATATGAGGGCTGTCTGGAAACTATCCAGCCACATAATATGAAAAACAGAGGTATTTATGGTGGGATTTGTCCAGACAGCCCTCATATAAAGAACTCTTACAACTCCATAATAAAAAGACAAATAATTAAATTATAAAAATGGGCAAAGGATCCAAGTAGACAGTTATCCAAGGAAGATATATAAAATGGCCAATAAACATAAAAAGAAGCTTAACATCTTTACCCACCAGGAAACTGCAAACCACAATGAGATAACACTTTATAACTGTTAGTATGGCTACAATTAAAAAACACAGGTAATCACCACTAAACATGATGTTAGCTATGGGTTTGTCATATATAATCTTTATTATGTTAAGGTATGTTCCTTCTAAACCCACTCTGTTGAGAGTTTTTATCATAAATGGATGTTGTATTTCTTTAAAATGCTTTTTCTGCATCTATTGAGATGATCATATGGTTTTTATCCTTCATTCTGTTTATGTGGTATATAATGCTGTTTAATTTGTGGATATTTAACCATCCTTTCATTCCTGGAGTAAATTCCACTCCATCAGGGTGTATGGTCTTTTTAATGTATTGCTGACTTTGTTTTGGTAATGTGTTGTTGAGAAATTTTTGCATTCATGCTCATAGGGCATACTGGCCTATGATTTTCTTTTAATTGTACTGCCTTTCTCTGGTTTTGGGATTAGGGAAATTTTGGCCTTGTAGAATGAGTTTGAAAGCTTTTCCTCCTCTTTAATATTTTGGATTAGTTTGAGAAGGATAGGTTAATTCTTTTTGAATGTTTGGTAGAACTCATCTGGGAAGCTGTCTGGACTTTGGTTTTGGGGGAGTTTTTGATTACTGATTCAGTTTTGTTTCTAGTAATAAGTCTGTTCAGATTTTGTTTCTTCCTGATTTGGTCATGGAAGAGTGTATGTTTTTAGGCATATATCCATTTCTTCTAGGTTGTCCAATTTGTTGGTGTATAATTGTTCATAGTTTTCTCCCATAATCCTTTGTATTGCTGTGGTGTGACTTCGCTTTCATTTCTGATTTTATTTATTTAGGCCCACTCCTTTTCTTGATGAGTCTGGCTAAAGGTTTATCTATTTTGTTTATCTTTTCAAAGAACCAGTTCTTAGTTTCATTTATCTTTTCTATTGTTTTTCAAGTCTTTATTTCACTTATTTCTGCTCTAATCTTTATTATTATATCCTTTCTTCTGCTAACTTTGGGCTTGTTCTTTCTAGTTCCTTTAGCAACAGTACCTGCTTCACTTAGTTTTATCTCACTGTCACTCCATGACAGGTACAATTATTATTCTCATTTTATAGCTGAGGACTTTCGGTGATTGGCACAGAGGTGCTCAGTGACGGGACTGAGACTGAAGCATCGTCTCAGCTGTTAGCCAACATGTTCTTCAGTCTCAATGTGTAACTGGGTCACTTACTTACCAAGTATTTTGACCTTTTAAATATCAAGTTTTGTTGAATGAAAAATAAACTTTTCACTTTATATTAGGTGTTCAATTCTGTAGAAACTAAGTCTGGGAGCAAGACCAGGTATCCTAAGCTGATGGGATATGTTCCGGGACCATGAAAGGAAACAGGATCTGAGCTCGCCACATCCCTCTGGCACACGAGCGGCTGGCTATTCAGCCAAGAAGTGCCACAGTGACGACGCTTCACAGAGACTTGTCACTTGGCTAGTCTCCATACCTTCCGGAGGTGTTCCTCAGTATGACAACAGCGTCCGGATAGCCATCCATGTTGTAGTCGCCAGTGTGAAGGGCAATTGGAAGTGGGATGTCAGTCAGTCGCTGCTCTTGCACAAGGGGCACAAAGCCCCAGAGCGTGCCCTTACTGCTGAAATCCTGTAGGACTGGGACCCACTGTGAATTAAGAGAAAAGCAATGAGATGGCACAGTTATTTCAGAAGAAAAGAAGTCGCCATTTGCGAAGCCAACGACCCATTCCAAGCCCTCAGGGTACGCAGCAGCGCACTCAGGTTCTTTCTGCCCGCGCCGTGGCAGGGCAGTCTGCTTCCACGGGCAGGTAACTGGCACTCCGGAAAAACGACAGTTCCCTTTAAAATGTCTCACTAGTCACCTTTCACTGAACCGGCGCAGAGAGACTTAGAAGGTTTTCCACAGCATTGCTGACTCTTAGGATTAAACTGATATTAATATTAATAATTACATAGTTGAATCGCTCATTTTAAAATCTGTGTTATGTGGAAATATAACCTCAAATAAATATTTTTAAAAATTAGTGCAAACTGCAATATCTAATACTGATGTACTGTCAGGAGGACCAGTTTAGGAAGCAAGATAGGACATGACGAGGTCTTCCTTGTTCTCTTCCTGTCTCTTACACATGACAATGACTTCTGTCACCACCCTCAGAGCCAAGCAGCTCTGAGGCTTTCTGAGCAATACCAGGCCTGACAAGCTCTGCTGCTCAGGAAGACGAGCTTCGTCACCCAAGGAGCCAGAGCTACACTTTCAATAAATCCTTCATTTCTTGTTAATTATAATGAAGAGAACAGGTTTATTTCTAACTAAGCTTTTGGAAATCTCTCTTCTGAATGATCAAATCTTCACTTTCTTTTTTTTTTTTTTTCTTTTTTTTTCACTTTCAATAACCTAATGCAAATTAAAAATCTAAACGGTGGAAATCATGCCATTAAAATTATTCCCATAGTTAGCTCAAAGTATGATTCTGGCACATAACTGGGAGGCATCAAAACAGAAGTGAGCGCAGCTGGCTCACATGAGGCCAAATAGATCTCCAGATGTTTATTTTCTTAAAAGCAGGTGACCCATTTCTATGGGTTCAAGTCAAGCTGTATTAAATATGGCTTCTTAGAAAGGATTTAGTACACAGGGTATCCTGAACATTTTCTAGGTTACCCAAGGAAAGCATAATTTGCCATGGAAAAAGATAATAAAAATAGCTTAACAATAAAGACAAATTTACAGAAAACAAGCTGTTTTAAAAAACTTGTCTCCATCTTTAATCAGTTTTTCAATCTTTTGTAAAGCAAAAGGTATCAAATATCATCAAAATGTTTTAATGTTATGCTTTGAAAAAACTACTTGATTTTGATTTGGGAGATGGGAAATTGCACAAAATTCCAAGTTATCACAAATTTCTGAAGAGGCTGACAGTTTATTAATGAGGATAAAATATTCCTGTTAAGGTAAATGTGCTAGGGTCTAAAAAAGTAAAAAGATTTTTCATTAATATGACATCTTTTATAGTCACCAAAAAACTGTGACATTCATCTTCCCAAAGAGAGATGACTGTATAATTTGAAAACATTCTTACAGGAGTCTGTCACTTGAAGACAGGCTATAATTACTGGGTTTACTTATACCTGTGAGCCAATGATGAGGTTATTACGTAACCTAATGCTTTCAGTGATTCAAAGTCAAAAAAGTTCAAGAGGATAAAACTTTTGAGTGTGACAGTAAAATGTTTTTAGGATGCTGACTGTATGTAGACTTGTTTTGTTCAGTGTCTTAGTATAAAATGTGATGTTTCCTACTTATAAGGGCTATAAAAGTCAATATGTTATTCTATCATTTATTAGTCCCAAAGAAAAATAAAACTGAATAATTCTATTACTATAGTATTGGTTTTTTTTCAGGTGCTATCAATATGGAGAAATTCTCCCATTAATCTTCCACTGTGACTACCAGATCCTAAATTGCTCACCTACAAGCTACAGGGGAAAAGTCAGCCTCCAGATACCAGAAATAAAAACAAGATTAGCCTTGAGAATGGGTAAGATGTTCTACATTACCCTTATTATATTATGGTGTGTTTTGCCATATTCCCAGTATAGAAAATGCTAACGGATCATTTAATTACAGGATCAAGAATGGGGTTTCTTGACCAGACACGATTATAATAGTACTTTTGCCCTTAATAAACCAATAAACAATAGATTTCAATGCATTTTCATCATGTTGAAGTGAGTAAGTCAATAATTTATTTTTGGTTCCTCTCTGTTCTGAGTCTTCAGATACCTTTACTAACCGCCGAAGATTTTTTCTGAGACTATAATGCTGTTTACATTTAAAACAAGCTGATATACCTGTGTTGTTCCAGATCTCGCTAAGTAAATGGCGCTTTTCTGACAGTCTTTATCTTCACAGCCCGGGAGTAAGTGATCCATGTGTCCATCTCCATCTGCCAAAAGAAACTTGAAGAGTCTATTAACAGCCACAAAAGGAAGTACTTCTGTATGGCACATTAAATTTCCTATTGGTTCCAAGTCTGTATCCATCGGGTAAACTGAAAAATTGGACCCAGGACTTTGACTAAATGCGATTCAATTTAAAAAATTACTCTGGTCCTTGTTTTTTATTATGTGGGCTGTGTCTTTGAAATGGCTCCCATTTCTGTGGTTAAATATTTATCCAACGTTGGAAAAAGATCTCATTTCAGGCTTTAATGTTAAAAAACATCCATTTTCAAAAATGTGGCTTTTGACCCATTTATGTAATTATCATTGCTGCCGCAGGAGAAAAATAAGCATGTCAACAGTAACCTGTTATTTTAAATATGTCTTTACACATACTTTGTCCTTACACAAAATATAAGTGTCATTTGTACGGCATGCACTTCAAGAGTTATAAAGAAAGCTCTCAGCATCTTGGCTTCTAAAAAGCACCAATAAATTTTTATCAATAAACAAGCAGATGAAGGGAATACAGATGTCATTTCCAACTGACTGGTTTTTAAAAAGCTGTACCATGTTTGCAAAGACCTCTCTAGAAATGAGGTTACCGAGGCAGCTGCAGTCAGCCCATCCAGGACGCCTTACTATCTGAAGGGGTTTTGATTGTGATGTCCCAGAGGTAAACCTCTGCAAGGACACTCACGGTGGGACAGTCACCTAGCTTTGTGTTGCTTTAATCACTGATTTATTTGCTGTGGCTGAATGTTTCATTTAATGTCTTCACTAAGGATTAACAGTAAGGAAATGTCCATCCACATGTATAGGTTTATGTATTTAGAGAGATATGTAACCATAATAAGCCTATCAGTCTCCAGGAATGTATTGTTTGTATTTTTTTTTTTTTTTTTGGTCTCTCTCCCCCCCTTCCCCCTAACGGTATGTGACGTATACATAGTGTTAAGATATGAGGCCTGTCTGGAAAAAATCCAGCCATCAATGCCTCTATTTTTCATATTACATGGCTGGATACTTTTCGGACAGCCCTCGTATTACACTAGTAATGTATTCTAAAGGAAAAAAAAAAAAGAATTTCTGGCGGGGCGGGGGGGATGAAAATCTAGCCAATGGAAGCTGACCTCAGCAAGGAAAAGTAAATGGCACAGCGTAGTAAAGACTGGATTCCTTCCATTTAATTTCATGGTTTTATTACTTACGATCCTCACGACTAACATCATTTGTGATAACAAACCCTTCCTTAGAGGAGTATAATATTAAATAAAATAGTTGAATTAGAATGGAAAGTACAGAGAACATCTACTGATTTAACGGCATGTATCTCTGGACGACTGAGGAAGAAGGTGGAGAGACAGAGAGGGACAGAACTCCAGGCAGGAGAAGGCTTTCCAAGGGCATGAACATTTATCGTGGTTGAAAAGGTAAATAAAAAAGAGCTTGCCAAGTAGGAAAAGACTTAAATGCAAAATGTGATTTATAAGCTGACTCCAGTAATAGCACAGACTTCATTAAAAAAACAAACCGCTTTATTACAACTTATTGGAAGGCCGATCAGAAGAGCATGACTGAGCCTCTGCCCTTCGCTGCCCCCCAACGGCAAAAGACTCAGGATTAGATCATGATTTACGTTTCTCTTGCCCTGGTTTCTCTTTCTTCCAAGCAGGTTCCTAGTTCCCACGAGTATTTTGACCATGACTTAGGTGATATTTAATGCTGGCAAATAACCGTCTAAGAAACATCTCACTCACTCACATGATGACATCACAATCATGCCTTTCAGTATAAATGATCAGCAATGCTTTATAGGTATGGCCACAGAAATGTAGATCTGAGACAGTATGTTGCTTGTGCTGCCTCCAAGCGCTACTTTTTGGCATTTAGGGGAAGTGAGAGAAAAGCTTCCTATCCAAGGGGAATGTTCTCTCTCAAAGAAAACAAACTTTGAAATATCACGTTTCACCTTTCCACATGTTCTTAAAAATTTTATTTGGAAATAAGTGAAACTTAAAATTGCAATAATAAAAGTAGTACAATGAATGCCTGTAGACTCCTTAACTGGACGTGCCCGATGTTAACATCTTATCCCACTTGTTTTATCATTTGGGTGCTCAGCGACATCAATGGGTTTGTCAAACCATGTTCCCAACGGCCTGAGTGCGTATTTCCTAGGAACGGGATATTCTCTTATCTTACATAACCACAGTGCAGGGACCAATTTACACAGAAGCAATACTTTTATCGAATGTACTCTCTATATTCCTATTTTGTGCACTGGCCTATTAATGTCCTTTATAGCACTTTTGCCCCTCTAACACCGGGTCCAGGCTAGGGTAGGAATTGCATTCAGTTGTTAGTTATCTTTAGCCTTCTTTAACCTAGAAGATTTCCATAGCCTGTCTTTTGTAATCTGCGTGTCTTTTTTTAAACCTCACGTCAGAGGAATCTTTTACTTTTTAGGAAGTTACGATGCTTAGGGAAGGAAGTAGTTTCAGAAAAACGAGTTTCACATGAGTCAGAGGCACAAGGCTAGGAACTAGAATTTGTCTAAGCAAACTCTCTCTAAGAAATACCATGGCTTTGTGAGCAGACTCTGGAGAATGTCACGCTCACGGAAGTTCGGGACTGTGCAGCTGGCATACATTCGTAAAGGAGTCCCAGGAATCGGTATCTGTGGACTGTCTTCTCCTCAGGACCTCAAAGTATATACCAGCATTTCCTGAAGGCTAAAATTCCTTCTTAAAGACTCAACAGAAATGATAACAGAAGGAATGACATTTTGATTAACTTATTTTATAACCCGCAGTGTAAAAATTAGCCTTTGGAAAGGCTGGTCACTCAAGACTGAAGTGCACACTGAACAATGTTACCTCCATTGATGTTAGCCTTAACCCAAACTTCTTCCAAACTTCTTCTCTAAAACAGATTAATTTTACTAAAATAGATTTAACGACCAAACCAATTTTCTAAAAAGTTTTAATTTTAAAACCAAGAAGACACTAAAATAAAGTTATTGATCCCATAAAAAATGGATTACAATGAATTCATTTTAAAAATTTATTGTTAAATTTATTGGGGTGACATTGGTTAGTAAAAATTACATGGGGTCCAGGTGTACAATTCTATAATACATCATCCAGGTGTTGTGTTATGGGTTCATCACCTAGTTGGTTCTCTTTCCATCACCATATATTTGAGATCCTGTCCCTTCTCTCCTATCCCTGCCCCATACCCTGTAATGAATTCTTGTATAATAATTTTTGTTTTTAATTAAGCAGGAGACAAAGAAGACACACATAAGAAAGTATCACATAGTATACTGTATCACATATCCTCTCATTCGTAATATTTTCGGTCTCATGAAGTTAACTGACCTGTAATATCATTTAAGCCAATTACAGCTCACGGTTCCGGTCCCAGATTCCCTGTCGCACTTTGTGAACCACGATTTCCCTAACGCAGTGAGTGGTTCTCAAGTGTGGTCCCCAGTCCCTCAGCCTCAGCAACGCCAGGCACGTGTTATTACAGAAATGTGAGTCCTCAGGCCCCTGTCAGATCTAATGAGCCAGGGCCTGGGAGGGAAGCCCAGCCAGGTGTGTTTTCAGAAGCCCTGGGGCTCATCTGCACACTGGGAAGGCGTGGGGACCTGCTCCCTGGTACCTGGTGCCGGGGTGCTGTACATGTCCCTATGTGTCCTGACCACGCTCCTCCATTTAGAAGTCACTTCTTTTGCTACTCAAATTCCATACCCCTTTAGGACTCGGGCTATGTCCCTGCCTCAGAAGCTCTGCTTCAGCCTCTTGGGACTGGCTCCAGGTCCCATCGTGTGCATATTCTTGTGTCTTCGGGCAGCTCAGTTCCTTATGACAAGCTACACGAAACAACTGTTATCTGTGAACGTCTTCCCGCTCCACGAGTGTGGAGATTTTAATGTCATGGAAAGAAGGTAAAAGCAGCATTAGTTAGATATGAAAATTTTAACTTGGCTCAGCCCTTTTATTTATTTTTTAAATTTTGGCTCAGCTCTTAGTAAGTAATTAGCCATGTAATTTTGAGAAAGAAAATGAATAATACTTTAAAATATCAGGATTTGCGGGGGGGGGGGGAAGAGATTTTTTTTTTTTTTTTTTTTTTGGTATTTTTAGAACTATTCAAGAAGTATTCAGTTTTTTAGAAATGTATTCTTCCTGCTCTTGTTCCCAGGTCCCCTCACAGGGGCAACCACTGTGGCAGTATCTTGTGTACCCTTCAATACACAGTCTGCACATCCAGCTGACCCCTCGACTAACATGGGTTTGAATTGTGCAGGTCACTTATATATGGATTTTTTCAGTAAATACACAGGCCCTCCATATCCCCAGGTTTTGGTTTGCATCCATGGATCTTAAAACAGTATTTTCGATCTGTGGCTGGGCATCCACGGATGCAGAGGGTCAACGGAGTGCACTGACCTATGCCATTCTATAAAAGGGACTTTAGCACCCGCAATTCTCTATCCACAGGGGCTTCCGGAACCATTCCCCATGAGTACTGAGGGACGACTGTAGGTTGAGTTTATGGGAGTCAAAGTTATACGGGGGTATTTGTGCACTGGGGAAGGGATCGGTGCCCCAACCCCTGCACTGCTCAAGGGTTAACTGTACATAGACTATACATGATGTTGCACAAGTGACAGTGTACTTGAAACACTTTTTTGGCACTTTGAATTTGTGATGTAATATGCAGAGTCAGGTAGAAGTAACTCCCTTTTTTTATGAGCTGGTAATGTATACCAAATCTGTTATTACAAAATCATAAGCATGGATGGTTAAGATTTTGTAATAAAATCATTACTCAAGTCCGGGCATTACTTCTGCCAGACCCTGTATCTTTGAGATCGTTCCACACTGATAAATTTGTATCTGCCTCCTGTTTAATATAGCATTGCATTGTATGGATACAGTACACCTCAACATAACCCATCATCCAGTGATGTGCACACACTGGACTGTTGGCAATCTGTTGATAATCCAGACAATCCAACAATGAATAACTCTACACTTATCTCACTTTTGTGAGATTATACCTGTAGTATAATTTACTAAAATGGAAATTATTGTTTCAAAGCTTATATGAACTGAAATTTTAAAGTTTAATCTCCATGGAGGAGTGGTCCTCAAACTTTTTCGTCCCAAGAATCCTTTGTACTGTTAAAAACTGAGGACCCCGACAAGCTTTGTTTATATAATACATATATATGGGTATTTGTTGTTTTAGAAATTAAGACCAAGAAATATCTGAATATTCGTTAAGCTAAAAAGAACAACCACAAATATGTTAAATGTAAACATAAATAAAATTTTCATGAAAATTAACTATTTTTCAAAACAAAATTATTTTGCAAGAAAATGGGTATTACCTGGCTTAACAGAAAAAAGCTGGATTTCTATACAGCTTTTCTTATTCAATCTGTTGTTTTGGTTAACAAATGTGAAAATATATAGCAGGAAGAAGTATCTGAATAGCCTTTTCAGGTAACTCTGGATAGCCTTCCACACTGCCATAAAAACTCAACAGTGGTAATTTCTTAAAGGTTAGATGCAGTGAAGAATGAAGCACCAATGTATCAATGAACTTCTCCTGCTGTTAATTATAAAACTCAGTTGTCTGTCTTACACTTCGGATGGATGTTTACCAAGGCGTGACTGTAAAAATCACACATCAAACATTTACAAGCTATTGGTTCACTCACTGAGTTATGCAGATCTTCCAAATGTGAGAACATTTTGTTACACACTATCAAAAAGTCACAATTGTTAATATGACTCCCAATTTCATAAAAAACAAAACAGAACTTTAGGTATTGGGAAGATGTCAGCTGATAGTAGCACGTAAAAGTTGTCCAAAATTCCAATATTTTTGCTTGAAAAGATCAAATTTGTAAGAATTTTATTTTTTTTAAATTAATTTATTGGGGTAACATTGGTCAATAATATTATATGAGTTTCAAGTGTATAATGCTAGAAAAAATTCTCTAACAATCAAATATTATCACCAGCACTTTTCTGTGAGTTCACTGCGTTCCTTTTAGAGAAAACGTCTACCAGGTTCCCCAGTCCGAAGAACACCGCTTGTCCGTCAGCGGTTCTTTCAAGTAAAGATCGGAGCTCCGGGCAAGAAGAGCGGTCAGGGCGGCCAGTGCTTTCCAGGGAGACCCCCTCACACCCCGCAGAGGAGTGCTTCCTGCAGACTTCTGATTTCGGACACAGAGGACTAAGGAGGCGTGTACTCAAGGGTGGAAATGTAATGAAGTGATTATGTTTTTGCTGCTTCGTCAAAACCATTCTTAAGTGAAACTGTTTCTGTCTCCCTCCTGCCCCTGCTGACTCTGACACTGTGGGTGGAGAAGGGTGCACCGTGACTCTGCTTGTTTACTGCCACGGCTTTGCTCCATGCTAGGTGGCAGCCAGCTCCGCCCACCACTGCTTTTACATCCTCAGAGCAATGTCAACACCGAGCAAGGCCAACAGAATCTTAGTGTTACTATGAGATAATTTTGACACTGTGGACCCCCTGAAGAGCTGCAGGAAGCCCCTGCCCCCCACCCAGGGGTCCGTACTTTGGATCACACTTGGAGAACCTTTGCAAGAGAGGTTGTACCGGTAAGAGAATTATCCAATATTTTGATTTTTGCCACTCTAAATGAAGCATTTCATTGTGGTTTTAACTTTTAGTTTTCTTAATAATATTTCCCTTTATAGCTTCTAGGTTTTGGTTATAACTTATAAAAGTATTTCCAATTCACAGTGCCCTGAGGTATTATTTCTACTTTTAAGTATCAGATTCACCTGGAATTTATTTTAGCGTAAGATGTGAGTTAGGATCCAACTGTACTTTTTTACAGGTAGATTTTTCTAGTTGGACCACACCACTTAACTGAATGATTCATGGCTTTCAGAAAAGGAACTCAGTATCTGTTGTATTATTTATCTTTATTTGTAGACTGATCAAAGTGGACACAATTTGGCTACTGCAAGGGGTCCCTGTGAGGATTAATTACATTAATGTACCCCCTCTACCACTGTAGTGTGCTGTGGGTACTCAGGACAGGAGGACGATGTGCTTGGCAGGTTGGAAACAGCAGGAGAAATTCCTAACTCCTGGAAGGACAGTGCCTTCTCTCTAGAGTTCTCACTCCCAGGGCTCCTGTAACGCTGCTGTATTTGATTATGAAAAACGGAAGCAACGATTTAGGATTTAACAAATGGTACCCCAAAAATGGGGGTAAAGCTCTAAGCAGAATGGCTAAACATTTTGATTTGTAACCTAGGTTCAATAATAAAAATAAATCAGTGATTTCTGAATTACGGAGTAGAAAATGTCACGACAGCTCAAAGAGGAAATACGTCAAAATGACTCCTTTCGCCATCCGGAAAAATTACTCCTGGCTGGCTACAACAGACAAGATGTAAATGCTGCAAGTCACACAACTAACTAACGGAAGAAGGTTCCAAATAGATCTCAAGGCTTTCTTTGACTTCTATACATGTGGTAACCAAAACTAAAAGATTTCCATACAGGATTTTTAAAACCGAATTTCTTGCTAAAATAGACGCAGAATAAGGAAAGAAGTAACAGCTTTCCCATAACATTTGTCAAGAGATGTGAGGCATATGACAGATAATTCCCATATAAAACTATCATTAATATAAGGCTGGAAATACACATACTAAAATAGAAAAATTACCCTAAATCCACTTTCTTTACACTTTCACTGTAGCATACAAAGTATATCACTTTGGATTTTTAGGAAGTACACTTCATCAACATATGAGGGCTGCCTGAAGAAAAACCCAGCCAAAATGCCTCTATTTTTCATATTACATGGCTGGATACTTTCCAGACAGCCCTTGCAAAAGAAATTACAGGCACAAAATTAACTAAATGTGATAGAAAAATTATGACAATACCCAGATAGATTTTTTAAGGAAAACAAAATTCAGAATTTTAAAATAAATGATGACTAATTTAAAAAAAGGAGGGTATACATGAAAATATTTTATTTCTTTAGTTTTCTAAAATGTTTATAAGCCCAACTATGACAATAAGAAATAGGTGCTGTATCAATAAAAAAAAAGAAAACATATTATCACATTAGCATGTGGAAGGTATATACTTAATTTCTTCAAAATATTAATTTTAAATGACATAATTATGAATACGTACATCAGTTTACTCATTTTGCTTCAGGTGTTAAATAACATACAGGTTCCTTTTTTAGGTTATGTTTCTATAAAGTAGTATTAAATCAAGAGTCCATGTCACTAAGGCCACAGATTGCTTAAGACCATGGACTCAGGTGTCACAAGTACCTGGGTTCATATATCAGCTGTCACTTGTTAGCAGTGTGGCTGTGGGCAAGTTACTTACCATTTCTTACCCTTAGTTTCTTTATCTGAAAATGCACACAGTATCCCAATATTTTATTGTAAATGTTAAATGGTGATGATAATGATGGTATTAGTAATCATTCACTGAGTGCTTGGCACATACAAGCTTAATAAATGCTAGTTACTGTGAGGATGATGAACACTCAAAGGTGTCCAAGATTGATACTATGATGTCAAAGACAGTTGCGTTCATTTAAGTCAAGAGTTACCACTCGCAAAAAGCAGGGGAGGGCTATGGGTCTTTAGACTTTTTCTGGAGAGCTCGAATGAGGATATTAGTCCCAAAGAAGGAGAAAAACAGCTCCTACTAAAGTGGATGATGATAACAACCACTAACCAGGGTCACCCTACAACTTCTATCTACCCATCTTTCATTGAAATAGGCATCCTTGGGAAATTCACCTTTACAATTCTTTTATAATTGGCAATGTTTTAAATAAACATGGGCTAGTTTAAAAGCATAAAAAAGGAAGAAATTTTAGAAATATGTAGATAAATTTGAAATATTCTTTGGCAAAACAATTTAGTCATGTTAATTCTGAAATTTCCATAAAAAAATTATTTTAGACGTTTTCAGTCATTTGGATGTACAACCAATGAACTAATTAGCACTATTTTTCCAGAGAAGATAAACATCTTTAATTCCTTTCCCAGCCACAGAGTAGTTATAATTTCCACTGAGGGTCACGATTTACTAAGGTCAGCTCCTGAGTGGCCACATGTGCAATCTTTATGATACCCAACACATTGCTGGGGCCCTCAAGCTCTAGGGTCTCGGCTCCCCATCTTTATGAAGGAAATACCCCTGTCCCCCAGTAACATCAACAAAAGACTCTTCTGTCTGAAAAGTCTGAAACAATACTGACTTTTTCTCACTCTGGCTGGACTCTGCTTCCCCAGCTGGCTGTGGACTTTCTGCCAGAAGGATGGGGATGGAGGAAATAAACCACTGGCAACAGTGAGAACACCATTACTCTCACAAGATAATCATTTTCAAGATTAAAATCTTTATTATGCAACCTTTTCAATGGAGAAATAGGGGATCAAACTTATGAAGTTGCTAAGATTATAAGCAAAGTGAATAATGAATTCTTTGGCAGCTACGATCCCTGCAATGCTTGCATGGGAATTAATGAAAAGTAAAGCGCTGTGCCTAATAAGAGGTAGAAGGATCCCTCCTAACACTGGTGTTTCATTCACATTATTTTCCTAATTATCAATCCCTTTACTTTAAATAATCATTCAACACAGTATCACACTGAACTTTGACTACATTAACTTCTCACTGATTTCAAAGTAGATAACATCAGAAACATAAAAGGCCATAGAAATGACTGTATTTTGCTGTGTATAATGCGCTCCGTGTATAATATGCACCCATGTTTTTGCCCCAAACTTTCATTTTTATTTTTTAATTCAAATTTTTATTTGTTTATATGTTTTGTTTATTTATTTTTTTGTATGATAAAGGGATTTTAGCATTTATTTTTAACATATTATGGTATGAAAAATTTTATGTATAAAATTTTTTTATATAAAAAAACAATTATCATATTCCAGGGTATTATGTATCATTATTGCTTTCAAGATTACACTTTTAACTCACAAGCATAAATAAAAGAATTAAAAACATTTATATATAATAGACACACAATTAGTACAACCCATGTATAATGTATAAAGCACATCCTTATTTCTCTGTCAGAAATTTGGGCAAAAAAAGGTGTGTCCGTTCCCTCCATCATTTTTGCAGATGGGAAAATTAAGGCCCAGAAAGGCTCAATTACTTGTCCAGGGTCACATACAGAGCAAGCGCCAAGACCTGACTCCAGTTATGTGTTCCTGCAGGCCCATTGGGAGTGCCTCTGATTTTAGAGGGGCCAGGCCCCGGGAATGATCCGGGCAGAAGCCATGCACAGCGTTGGAACGCGGAGGTGAGGCTTTAACCACCCTCTGTGTGAGAGCAGCTTACTTAGAGGCACCAGAGCACTTTAAGGGGGTTTTCGACCTACAGCATAACTGAGGCATCATTTACTCTCACGTTTATAAACTTTTCAATTGTGTTCATAGCACTGAAAAACAATCAGATGAAAAGGGGAGAACACATCCAGACACGCAGAGGCCTCAGTTTTCATAAGCACACGATGCCGAAAGCTGTGGCTCTCCACTGTCCCCACTTGGCTACACAGCAGAGGCATGCTCTGGGTGGAGGAAGAGGACAGGGAGCCCACAAGAGCTTCTGGGCCCTAGGAGAGGCTCCTTTATGTACACTGTCACATCTGATCCTCACGAAAACCATGGCCAAAGCAGTAGTACTCTCACTTTAGGATGAGGATACTGATGCTTGTCGATATTAATCATCCAAGCAAAAAGCTAGTTAAGTGGCAGGTGAATCTGAGATTTAAATTCAAGTCTAAGTTTATTACCCAAGGCTCTCTCTTCCCCTTATGGAAACTGACATGCATTTCTGAAGCATTCAAACAGGATCAGAGACCCAGCCAGCAGCTGGGGTATATCGTTTTTCTCTGAATTTAGAGGTGGTGCCAATGATGGAGAATAATACATCCTCAATATGACTTTTTATCTTCTACTGAGTTTATCAGTTCAGGTATAAGAAATGTGAACACTTGTTCTAAAATTTATTACTGAGCAAAGTACACTGTATTAACCACAATACAAATGGTCAGGTGCCTCTCTCATCAGCTCGTCCAGTGAGTTAGGGAGGAGCTGGGCCCCAGAGCGTGACCTGCCGGACTCCAGGACTCCAGGCAAGGTGCTTTGGTCCTACGCTGGGTTTTCTACCGCACAAAACAAGTGAGGGGACGTGCGGCCTCCCTGCTGCTGTAAGGGACTGCTCCTCAGACAGGAAAACAAGTGTACTTTTCATCACTGACTGGGTATTTACGAAGTAATGTTAAACTTTGAAAAACACAATGGTTCAAATTGAGATTTCTAAAGTCAACCGACTGTGACAGACACATCTGTATGGCTTCCCTGTAGATTAACCGGTGTCTTACTAATTTATATATCCATGATAACACTTAGGACACACCAGTCACCAGCGCTACACTGGCCCACGAGTAGGTGGTGTGAAATGATAGCAGTGGAAAAGTTTCATCTGGTTCATCACCGATTTTGCTAAGTGTAATGAAATCCACTGAGAATAATGTCACTCCCAATTCAAAGACCCACTCCTGTAACTCAGGAGTGTTTGTTCTTAGTTCCTTGATAAATGAGGTTATTGCCTTGTAATGATGACTCATGGCTACAGAAAATACACTTCATTCTGTATTAAACAATTGAATCTAGGTGCAATGAACCTTTAAAAAATCCTAGAGCAAGTAATTTCAAGCCCTCCCACCCCCATGAGTCATTTCTCGAAGGCTTGTTTCAGCTTCATGTGGGTGAACGACTGTCAGCTGCATTACAATGCTGAAACTTGGGTCTATGTCATTTCAACTCTTGACAAGCAAGAAATTCCTGAAGGTTCTTCCTCACTCTGAGCTATAGCGAATTCGCATAAGCCAGTATTAGTAACATCTCTCAAACGGGTTCCACTTCAGGACATTACTCTCCCTACACACAAATATTATGATTACAAAATATTATTTTTTATTTTATTTTTATTCTGGAGGAAGCCTAGATAGATATCAGACTTGGAGTACTTTAAATGTAATATTCATAGGGCTAATTATACAGGGTCTGCCCCCTTTTTATGAACTGGTAATTGATACCAAATCTTACATTACAAAATCATAAGCATGTATAGTTATGACTCTGTAATAAAATCATAATTCAAGTCCGGGCATTACTTCTGCCAGACGCTGTATCTTCATAATACCATGAACTGTTAAAAAATTACATTAACAGTGCAGTTTTGAGGATACAACAGGTCAGAGACAGCTCTTACTAAAAAAAGCCTCGCCTAGAAAGGCAGGAAGCTAGCACATACAAGCCGGCACAGAAAGGTTTTGGGGACTTAGGTACCTCGTTTCCCCAATATTTGTAAACCTTAAAAAGAAACAAATACAGCCTGGTTTGCTCTAAATGCTGAGCACGTACAAAATCAAGACTCTGAAGTGGCAATTTTATCATCTGTGTACAAATTACCATTTCCAATCAAAAAGCATTCAAAATATTTATCACAATCACATGTGGCACCTGTGACTCACCAAGACAGATGCCTCACAGTCTTTGCTAGAAAGTAGGAACTCAGGGACTAATCACATCTGCTATGGTAACCACTGCATGCTGTGACATGGTGACATGGGATGAAAAGGGAATTCTGACGACCGGACTGACGTTAGAAGTATGCTCTAATCAATCACTGCACATATCACACGGCCATGTGTGCGCATAAAACTTGCTGTGGCTTTATTCCTGAACTTAGGTTTCACAAATGTTCCAGTTCTGTTGACCTATGAGTCTTATTCATGGGATGACTCTAAAATATCTTAATATGCAAGCCAGCTTTCTTTCCTGATTTACCCATCACGATGAAGGATGGCAGAGGAAACAATGACTCTTTTAGTCATCTAGAGGCAATTGTTTTACTCTCTCTAGTGTCCGGCCCATCACTAAATGTACTGATTCTCTCTTGCAAAGTTTCTCACACCGGCTCCTCCATTTGTTAACGTAGGTAGTGCACACTCCCAGTTCATGCCATGCACGACCTATCTCCTGACTCTGGTTTCTTTTTTTTTTTCTGACTCTGGTTTCTATCCTGACATAATTCACTATTTTAAAAAATCTCAGGCATCTCAGAGATTCTAATAATCCTTCACTGAATTCCTATTCCATGCCCGGGGAGCATTACCTTCTGCAAAACCCACCAGAGCAGAAGAGTTTGTTCAACTTTACTTCCTGAAGTCAATTAAAAAAAGTTATTAAGAAAGAACTATTCAAAGCTCTTCTACTACTTCCCACTACTTTCACTGAATAAAATCAACATTTGTTCATCTGTTATTCATTTGGTAATTCAATGTGTTCAAAGGCCATTTTTAAGTTTCCACATTTTCACAGAAACTCTCTGTTCAAGCGAAACGAGTTTACTCACTAGTCACTAACCACAAGTCTACGTATTTTAGCCAAACCTTCGAGTCGCTTCCAAGTCCAGCCTCAAGTCCCAGCTCTTTCACGAGGTGCTCTATTCTTTGTCAGCCACCAGTGATCCGTACTGTCACGAGACTGGGTGTCCCTTGTCTGTGGCATTAATGTCGTATGTAACAATGAAACAGTCTTGTTTCTCTTACATGGCAGCAGCAATCTGCTTCATTATTCGTATATTTTTAAAAAAATATTTGTCTTCTGTCTTCCTAACTAGACTGTAAATTCCGTAAGGGCAAGGACCTTACTTTAAAAGTTTGGTTTTCTTAACATGGTATTCAGCACAACATTTTAATCCATATCAGCGGTCTGATTGTTTGCATTTTATCTGTAGGAATTGAAGACCGTATGAAAGAACATGACCTTCTCTAAAGGACTTGGTCATGGAACTCAGAGGACAAGATCAATGATGAGAACTTAGAAGTCCTACGACAAAAAAACTAACAGCACTTTAAGTGTACGTTTCCATTTCCTTCTCACCATTACTGTCCTATTACTCTACTATAATCTACTTTTGCATTATTAAATTAATATTTAAATGAGTCTAACCACCTAACAGAAAATCTGAAAAACAGGAAATAAAATAACCTATTGCCCTACCTACACAACCATTATCATTTGACATACTTCTTCCGAGTCGGTTTTTTAAAGGATGATTCCATTGTACAACACACTGCTCTGCTCTTTCCCCCAACAGAATCCACATTGCCATCATTTCTACTGGCTGAGAAACATGGCACGGAGTTATATTTAGCTGTATTCTGGGAAAGTATTTGTTTTGTAAAAGAAATAAAGAGCATTATAATTAGTTTGAATGGAGTCACTTGTCAACAAAAAAACCACATAAAGGATTGTGGTCCCATGAGACTGTAAGTGGGCTGGAAGATTCCTGTCACCAATGATGTCATAGTCGTCATAACGCCGCAGTGCAACGCACTCACGTGTGTGTGTGGTGATGCTGGTGTAAACACACCCAGCGGGCTGCCGGCCGTACACAAGCACAGCAGTTACCGCTGCGTGCAGTGCACAGTACTTAGTAATGACGGTAAGCAACCACGTTACTGTGCTACTGGTTCATGCGTAATATTTACTAGTATTATCCTAGACTTGTAACTGTTGCTTTAGCATTTTCTTTCTACTTATAAACAGAAGTTTGCTGTGACAGTACTGCACCGGCAGCAGCCTCATACATTCGTGCTTACCGTGACTCCTGATGATAATACCATTTTCTCTGTGCTCGCTTGACCTTACATTGTTTGTGAGTGTGGTCCGGCCTAAGTGTCCAGGGCAGTCACGCCCTGGGGCCGCACGCCCACCCACACGCACTCCCGGCCTCCCCCGAGCGGCCCCACGCACGGCCCGCGCCCCGCACGGGTGGGCCATGTTTTATCTGGTGCACCACGTATTTACTGTGTCTTTTCTGTGTCTCCACGCTCAGCTACCGAAATACGTGCCATTACGTACAACTGCCTGCAAGTGCTGCGCAAGTTTGTAGCCATGGAGCCTGGGGGTGCAGCGGGTGAGGCCCCGAGGCTCGTGAGGTTCACACAATGACACACGAGGCATTTCCCAGGATACATCCCATTGTCGAGGAGCGCGTGACTGTGGTTACTTCCTTTATTTCCTAACAGGTCCTGGTTTGATTTCAAACCACACTGCCCACCTCTTTGGCGCGACCGGAATAGCCTAACTTCAGGGTATCGTTAATACCTTCTCATGTTTTATGTAGTAGCTACAAAGCCCACCGGCGCTGGGAAAAGCCTGTGTTCCTAGACAACGTAAATGAGCTGGGCGCCTTCAAACGCTCCTTTTTGGAACAGGGCCCTCCCTGCGAGCTGGAGCATTTATTCGGGCATGGGCTTTTACAATTTTTTTAAATCAAACGAATGACAATTTCTGCAATTGTGCCGACTTCAGCCTGTCAGTGACTTTCCTGGACTTGGTTCAAAGGAAGTGGGAGGAGTACAGGGTGGAGGGAGGATGCAATTCACAGCCGTATTCAAATGTATAGGAAAATGCCTAGTTTGTATATATTAATATTCATAAACTTACTCAACGCCATCTGCTGTTTTAGACTCATTAGCAATCTTGGTTTTTTTGTGTGTGTTTTTTTTAATAATACCCAACTAAGAATACATGGACTTTTACATTGTGAGACATTTATTTAAAGTCTACTGGTAAATTTTAAAGAACTGATATACTACTTAAAATTATTAAAAATAGGGGAGAAACAGTTATTATTTCTTAACTGACTATATCCTATATTCTGCATTTAAAAAATACCAATGTGAAAATGTCCATGTTTATGGTTAGTGCGATTAAAAAGAAATTCAAAGTAAAGCTATTAATAATTTTGTTAAAAGCAAGGCACTTCACCATACAAAACACACATGCATAGAACAAATAACAAATTTGGAGGTTCCTAACCAAGGGTTGAGGGAGGTCTGTGAGCCCCTCAGAATTATACAACTTGTCCTAGAGAGGGACTTGCAAAGGGATTTGTCATTAATCTGGCTAATCAGGTCAATCAGCAAATAAAAAAAATAATTTCATGTATTCTATCACTTGACGGTTTCCATTAAAGACCGTAAGTCAGGCACCAGAAATTTGCTCAAGATCAAAGTAACATTCAATGTAGCAAAGCCCAAATACAGTACAACATGGCGTAACATGCTGGGATTGCCATCAGTGACACCAGCAAACCCCCGACATGTGTTGTGTTGGAATGCAGCTCCATGACACTGGACGATGGGCTGATTCAGTCAGCTGCGAAGGGCAACAGCAGTGACAAGACCTGGGAAGTCCAGGGGAAAAGCTGACACTACACAACACTTCCCTGTGCCCTCACATGTGCCTGGCTGTGCTTTACTTGCACTGTGCTATCCACAACGGCCCTGTGAGCGGGATGTAATGGTCATTCTCATTTTGTACGTGAGAATGACCTGTCACCTGCGTTTTGAGGAACAGGATGAGGTGTGTGTTGGCAGCAGGAAGGGAAAGCAGGACAGGAGTGAGCTTCCAACTCTTGGGCGGTGCTCGTCCAGGCCGCCTTCCCAGTTAGCACGCACGTCCCTTTCATTAGAACCCCGACGAATGATGGAAGAGCCACGTGTGTTGGGGAAGTCCATAATCAACGTGGACTTGATTTCTGTATAGAGTCAACGGGGAACAGTTTCCTGTGTCCCCTTGTGGCAAATTCATAATAGAGGTCACTCTTCGTTGGCATTAAGATGTAAATAAAAATGGTTTTTAGTATTCAGGTTCTAACAGGTCAGGTTACTCTAATTATTTTGGTTTTATAACCTGGACATACAAGACTTTCTTGCAAACAGGAACCCCGTGGGTTCCAACTATAATTTAAACATGGATGTCATAAATGGCTCCTATCACACTGAGGGACTGACCACACCATGTATAATACTGGAACAGGCATCGTTTGAATCCATAACAGCTCTGAAGACAGTAAAGTTGTTTTCTGATACGGGGAATTAGTTAACATTACTAGTCAGAGAGGGGGCAGAATTTGAAAGATGAAAACGATCTTACCAAAGTCTGCAAATGCCGACTGTCCAACCACCATCATAGTTTGAGGTTTTTCAAATACTGTATGGACAGAGAAATTCCCATCCTGTTAAAGGCAGAAAATTTTCTATTAGATCATCATAATTCACTGATCAAGTGTGAAATAAAGCATTTTAACTAACACAGGAAAATAATTTAAATCTTTTTGTTGTACTGCATAAAAATTATTCCAATTTCCTGTACCACTTTTATCATAAAACAAAGGGAACTGCTGTGAGTTGATAAAGAAGGTGCGTCTGGACTGCTTTCTTCTGTCAATTCTAATATGAACATCCTTCACGAATTGATCCTCACAATTTCAGACATACTGAGCCTCCTCTACTTCAAGTACCACGGACGGTTTTGGAAATACACAGAACTGGAAAAAACAGTTCCTACCTTCAGAGAGCTTACAGTCCACTTGGGAGATAAAACACAAATCAGGAAAACAGAATTTCTGAGGGTGACCTATAAGTAGTGCAAGTAAATAGCAAAGATACTATGTTTTACAGATTTCAAGGGAGGAAGTGGTTGGGAACAATTCAGAAAAGACATTCAAATGAGATGAGAATTATATTGATTCTTAAAGGACTAATTCATTATCACGTAGATGTATCAATAAGGGGAGGAAAAGATCACAACAGCTCCTGTGTCCTCACAGAAGCTACACTTTATCTGAGCTAGTTGGTTTTGAGTCTACGTTCGCCCGAAGTTTTACTAAGGGGCAAGAACAATCTTACTCTCTATTGTCCAACAGCCCATGTATTAATTTTCTTTAAAGAAAACAAGAATAAAAGGGAAAAAGTTCCCAATCCAAATCCAGTCACTTCATGAAGATTCTTCTAGCTGCTGCACTCTGTACTGTTAAATCAGCCTGGGCTGAAGGACGTCACGTATGTAAGTGCCGCATGACTTTACGGCCACGTTGTATTTATCTGTGACGAGGCTTCCCCTCCAGGGGGATCAAGTTAATCAATCAAAATGAGTGATTTTTCTCATTTTCTCACTTTCCAATACCACCTGATTCACTTGAGATAGTATTTTCAAGGCCACTTGGAAGCAAACCCCCCAGGCAGCGGGAGCCTTAACTATTGTAATAATCAATACTATTACAACCATATTTCTACCATCGGGAAAACAAATTATATTTTTTTTAATAAAAGTCGTTTCCTTCCATGAAGAAATCCGAGCTGTGAACACGTCACTGGCTGTGCTACAAGAGGTGGCTGATGGTGACCCCTGTCCCCCGAGTTTGTGCTTCACATGTTTTTGCATCTGCTTACTTCTCACCAGCATTTTCACCTATGGAATGTTATGGGTTCCATTTGGATTGATGGAAGAGTAACAGATGGAAGTCAAAAGATCCCACACGGAGACTCGGCAAGCATCTGCCACACACTGCGGCCTCACTCTTCACATTCTGCAAAGAAGCCACGTACACTCGGACCCCACGGGAGGGGACAGAGGTGCGACATCTGACCCCCACCTGATGAAGCGTACACTCGGACCACACGGGAGGGGACAGAGGTGCGACATCTGACCCCCACCTGATGAATGTCACTTGGCCCGTGTGGCCTGTCCTCACATCCTGTGCTCTACCATGCAGCCTGAAACGCAACTCTAAGACTGTGGGCTGTTTATCCTTCATTAATTAATCTTTCAGAAAATCTACATCAAGTAAGTGTAGTTAAAATTAAGTTACATTAAATAAAATTAAGTTAAAAATGAAAGAAAATTTAAAAAGGAACAAACAAACAAAAATTAAATCCTAACATCACTTTGGGAACCTTCCAGTTGCAAGTAAAAATATATATATACTGGGAAAGACTCCTTACTTCTGGTCAACTTGGCAGTAAGTTTAGTGCTTGTTGTTCTTATTTTTTATGTAAGCCGGAAGGCAAGGAGGAAACTAGTCCTTTAAAAGGGTTTTCTTCAATAAACCGTCATGCCGACAAATTAAGTGACAGTGCCCTCTCCACAGCTGACAACCTGCCAGGGGCTCTGTTAACACGCACGTAAGGGCAGATGGATGGGTTTAATTGGCAGTCACGCCTAAAAACCTGCCGAGGAATTGATGCTGAATGGATCACTTTCTTCAGCAATATCCAGCAGTTTGAATGCAGCAATACAACCAAAGGCTCTTAAACTTGTTCTATTTATTGTTGGAACCAACCGACCAAGTGATTACTTTCATTTTATTTTCTAAAATTGTGTGCTTTTCCTGAAAGCCATCATTTAAAATGCTTCAAAGGAAAGATTTCTTACCAAATTTTCCCATATCTCAAACTGGGAGGTACCCGAGGCTGACAATGTTGTGAGGAATAAATCTAGAAGGAAAATCATAGAATGGTAAATTTTGTTACTGATGTGTACATCTAAAATCAGGAAGAAATGCAATACATAAAAAGTTATTAATACAGTTATACTTAAACATATTTTAAATTATATTTTAACGAGCTTGATCCCATCAAAGAAAAGAAGGCAGATGCCTTGTATTACTACAAGTAAAGAAATGTATTTACAGGTATCAATCCTTCAGAAGCATCCGTCACCAGTATGGTAATCTGTTACACAGGACCTCTCGGTCTCCCACAGACACAAGAGGCAATTTGCACAAGAGGGACCCTCCCCTGTCCCTTCCCCCAAAGAAGAGATGTCCAAGCCCACAAGAACCCTCTCTTTTTTTGCTAATAGCTGCCCTGCCCCACCCTTCTTCCTATAAATGCTTTCCATTTTGCACAACCCCTAAGAGCCCCTTCGAGTTACTAGAGGGAAGGCTGCCTGATTCATGGATCCCTTAATAAAGCCAATTAGAACTTCATATTTACTTGGTTGAATTTTGTTTTTTAACAAAAGGTAGAGTATATTTTTAAAAAGATATTCTGATCACAATCACATTTTGCTTTCTCACCTGCGAGTAGCACGTACCCATGTATTGGGCCTGGGCAGACTTGTTCAGGCCAAGGGCTACTTCTCCAAGTGTCACTCACGGTCCACTAGCTATTTACTTTATTAATCAGGCAGTCACCCCAAAATTGCTCAGCCCTGTTATGTATCACAGATTCAAGCATTACTTTAAATCACAGTATTAATTACAACGTCCAAAATCTTTAGCACTCATGTTAAATGAACAATACATTATATTTCAAATTTTTAGTAGAATTATCTCCATATATTCTTACTAAAGAAAGTTTGTTTTATTGAAAAGAACAATAATCTTAATGAAATTGAAAGAACACAATAGGTTGACAGTTAAAGCAAACATCTTCTTAATGCAAAGGCCAGGTGAACTACAAATCTATTCTTTTTTTTTTTTTTTTTTTGTATGTGGGTAGCTCCCTGACTGGGAATCGAACCCAGGCCGCAGCGCTGACAGTGCCAGCACTGAAGCCTTAAGCCACTACACCACCAGGGAACTCCCTACAAATCTATTCTAGTAGTAGCATTTCTTATGTTTGCACAATGGCTATGTTACTTAGTGAATACAGGCAGTTTTAAAATGATGAGTAGACTTACATGAATATGAAAACATTATTCTTTTGCTTTAAAAAAATGAAAATTATTCAGAGTGATATGAAGTCCATGAGTATTTTAAAGAAGAGGTTCCCCTCACCTCGTTTCCTAAATATGTTTAGGAAACTATCATTCCTATTTTAATGTTTTCTGTAAAGATTTCATAGGAATTTATAATAAAGCTAATTTATGTAATAATTATAGTAAAGATTTTCCTAGAATCCCTAGGAGGCTAAGTTGTTTGTTCACTCTTTATTATTAATATTAGCTGAACTCAAACTCCTGCCACCGAGTTTGGGGACCCATCCTTTATGTCAATGTATCAAGTATCTCTGCATTAATTTTCACCACACTAAGGATGCTTCGCCTGTGCATACAGATAGGCAGTCTTTTACGAGGATCCTTATACTCAAGCACACACTCCAAACGTGTTCACTTCCACCCTCGTCTGGGAGAATGTCCCAACCCTGTCTGAGGTCTGTGTGACGACGCCTCTCAGCCAGTCTCTTCTCCTCCTTCCCTGCGTGTCCCCTGCTGCTGTCGGCACCGTAAGAAAACAGAGCGCACATGTGACCTTTCCTTGTCTTCCAGGATGCAGGCAAACCTCACCTGTCGTGGGAAGCCTGTACACCTGTCACCAGGCTCACCCTTGCTGCTCCCTCCCAAAAAACTTCTAATGCTTCAAAATGAGCTCAAACGTCTCCACCCTTCCTGAGGGCCCTGCTCTCCCTATGCATAGCTTTCCCTCCATGGTCATTCCACTGAGATATGTCTAACATCACAACAAACCGTGACATTCTGGCTTCATAGCTGTCTTTCCTGAGCTTCTTGAGGGGAGGAGTCATGCCTAAATGATTTTTATAGCTCTGTGGTTTCTATGTGCTTGGAAATAGTATGTGTTCAAATGACTGTTGAATAATGAAGTGACATCATGACACACACACACACATACACACACACATTCTTGCGAATTTGCTGGGACTATCTAAAAATAGTTACTCTATTGCATCTTTGAAGTAATAGCATGCTATATATATATCTATATATATATATATATATAGATATATATATAGTGGCTCTTGCAAATTTGCAGATTGTCTAAAAATAGTTACTCTATTGCATCTTCAAATGGGGATCTTGGGAAAAGAAGGGTCTTATGTTAAAGCATTTCATTAAAAGTAAGTAGTTTCTTTTTTTACTTACCATAGCGAATACTGTACTAAGCATGTTTAAAAGCTGTCACATTACGTTATCTGAAAATGTGGATAATCAGCATAATAAAAGTGTTTAGAGATTAACAGCCTCGAGAATTTCTAAGAACTATGGATAGCAATGTCAATGCAAGCTCTGAGTTATTTAAAAGAAGCAAAATCTAGAAATGGGGCAATTATGCTATTATACGAGGTCTGACAATTAAGTCCACGAACTCGCCACCGTGAGCTTACGCTGGCAGTGCTGTACAAAACGACTTGGTAAGGTGTCATACCGTGGGTGTATCTGTGTCTCACAGCTGTGTTCGTGTTGACGTGTGGCGGTGTCTTGCTGAGTGATATTCATTATTGCTGTTGTGTGTTTTTGTGTGCCATCATGAGAATGTCAGAGCTTGAATTAAAAGCAATGAACAAACATTAAATTTCTTGTTAAACTTGGCAAGAGTGGAAGTGAAATTAGGGACATGTTATGTTAGTCCAAATTTATGGGGATGTCATGAAGAAAATGGCAGTGCACAAATGGATTAAACATTTTTCTGAGGGGAGAGAAAGCGTCACTGATGAAGAGAGGTCAGGGCGGCCAGTAACGAGCAGAACTGACGGAAACATTGCAAAAATTTATCGAATTGTGCATCAAAGTTATCAGCTGACAGTGAGAAGCATAGCACACAAAGTAAACATCGATAGAGAAACAGGAAAATCTTCACTGAAAATCTTGACATGAGAAAGGTGTGTGCAAACATGGCCCCGAAGGAGCTCATTGATGAACAAAAGCAAAGGAGAGATGAAGTTTGCCAAGACCTTTTGGAGAGGCGAGATGATGTTTTGGGCTGTGTTATCACTGGTGATGAAACGTGGGTGCACCAATACGACCTTGAAACCAAGTGTCAAAGTGCATAATGGCAGTCAGCCAGTTCTCCACGACCCAAAATGTTCCCTCAGTCCCAATCAAGTGTCAAAATGATGTTGCTAACCTTTTTTGATATCAGAGGGATTGTTCATTATGAATGTGTACCAATTGGACAAACAATCAACCAAGTTTACTATTTGGAAGTGCTGAAAAGCCTGCGTGAAAAAGGTACAAAAGACCTGAACTTTTCGCCAACAACTCCTGGCTCCTGCATCACGACAATGTACCAGCTCACACGGCACCGTCTGTGAGGGAGTTTGTAGCCAGCACACACATAACTGTGTTGGAGCACCCCCCTACTCACCTGATCTGGTCCCCAGTGACTTTTTCTTTTTTGCTTTTTGGTATGTGGATAGTTCCCTGACCAGGAATCGAACCCAGGCCGCAGCACCAACAGCGCCAGCGCCGAAGCCCCAAGCCACTATACCATCAGGGAACTCCCGAGTGACTTTTTCTTTACCAAAGATAAAGGAAATATTGAAAGGGAGACATTTTGATGGCATTCAGGACATCAAAGGTAATAGGATGAACGTTCTGATGGCCATTCCGGATAAAAGAGTTCCAAAATTGCTTTGAAGGGTGGACTAGGCACTGACATCGGTGCACGGCTTCCCAGGGGGAGGACTTTGAAGGTTACTACAGTGATACTTGGCAATGAGGGATGGAGCATTTTGTCCTGGATGAGTTCCCGAACTTAATTATCAGACCTCGTATAAAACGACACAGAAGAATTTGTTCAAACTGAAACATTACATTGTGAAATTCCAAATCCACTTGAGAATAAATGAGGAGGCATCTTTGCAACAAGGGGTCAAAGGCTCATTGCCTCGATGAGCCAGTTCGCTTCCTTCCTTGAATGGGAAGAGCTATGCTGGTACCAGAAACGGCCCCTAGTTAGAGGGGAGTGGTGGACGGCTACCCACAACCCGGCACCATTCCTGGAAAAACGAGGCACATGTGTCTTTTTCTATTGATGTTCTATCAGTCTCAAAGTATTTGCATAAAAAATGGTAAACTATGAGTTCCTGTTGGTTCATTCATATTTACAAAATTTAAGAACCATAACACACAGAGTGTGCTGGTTATATTTTCATAGTTTCACTAGCTATTTATTAAGACTTTAAAAAACAATAAAGTGAGATAAGGGTCTGGAAGTACCTTGTAAAATAGACTTTAAAAATTCATTTCAATATTCAATTATGTAGAGGTTATAGAAAAAAACATAAATGATTCATTAGGTAGACAAATAAAAATAGAAAGTTAATTCTTAACAACTCAATACGAAGCACCATGCCTCAGACTCTGAGTGAAATGAATGAGTCTGAGGCATGAAAACAGAAAAAACTTAGTCAACAAAGGAATAGCTGTCACCCTCCCACGGGGCTGGGTCGGTCCCACAGTGCGATGGAAGGACACGCACTCCCTCCATGGGACAGGGACGACGCCGTGCCCCGCCGCCTGGGTCCCTCTGCGGAATGAGGGGCTTGTTCCCTCGGCTGCTGGCACGCTGCTGACCGCCTCACGTTGTCCACCCTTGTCACAGCTTTGGCTGAGATGAGCCGCCCTGCCGAAGGCTGGACCCCTTTTTGAGCTAGCCTGCATCTAACAGCTGGTCGGTGCAGAGGATACAGGCTAGACCCCCCAAGCTCAGAGCAGTTCCGCAGGGCTGCCCACTCTCAGACGTCCCAGGGTCAGGAGAGGCTGTCCCTGTGCCAGAGCCCCACTCTGCTTCCTCTCATCCCCTCCAGCACACCCCCAAGTTAAACTTCTTGAACACTCACGTCCATCTCAGCTCTGCCTCCCAGGGACCCTCACCCACAACAGCAGCAATACCCAAAGTGGTCTGAAAAAGCAGATGCGAAGAGCCTGGAGCTGGGTCATCTACTGCGGGGTGAGCGGCGTGCAGGCAGCCGCGTCGCCTTGTCCTGGTGCCGTCTTGGGTGTGCACTCCAGTGGAAGGGACTACGTCAGTGGGTGCGATACTGGGTGGGCTGACACTAACTGCACAGACAGTGAAACTGATGGCCATGGCTAAGTTCAATTGAGGAAATGCAGGGAAGAGGCAAAGGCTGAGGGTGACTGATCAGACATGAACAGCTACTCGAGAAAGCCAGAGGGCCTCTTGGGTGGCACACAAGATTCTCATCTCCTTCAGCGGCAGGGCGAGGGAAGCTGAGGACCGTACATAAGAGCAGGAGAGGCCCACTCTTCAAGGTGAAAGGAGATGTTTCTGCTCCTGCCAGGCAACGTGCTTCCCACTGCCCACAGCCCTCGCCTTCTCTCCTGCCCACAGGCCCTAAGGTGGGTTAATTTACAAGATAACCCAGCCAGGAGGGCGATGGGCACACGAGGGAAAAGGCACAGGAGCCTGCCTGCATGCAGCCCAGGACCTAGGTGACCCGTACTGGTGGGAGGCAGGCGGGTGTTCTGAGAGTGCCCGATGGAGCGGGGTGAGTGGTGGGGTCGGGAGGACGGGGTGCAGGATGGGCCAGCATGGAGCGCTGGGAGCGAGGTGATGACATTGACTCCCTTCATCACAGAAGTGGCAACAATGCATTTTACTGCAGACATATATTCTGGATGGGTTTGACTTCCCTGTCTTGAAAACTAATTTAAAAAATGTTAATAGAAGGAACATGAGGAGTTGGCATCATTGGTATTCACTTGAAAAATAATCCGTAACAAAAGATCACATCATAAGTTAGTGAAAACTTTAGAATATAAACTCAAACTCAATTATATCCTTTTGCATTAGATTTTTCTAAAAAGAATAGTGAAAAATATTCCATGCACATGCCGTTTCTTATCCAGAAAATACAGAAACACAGGCAATGAAGCTTGTACAAAAACATTAAATGGTCTGGGCTTCAATAATCTCCATTCATAGCCTGTTAGGATTAAACCACCACATTTCAATCATTGCCAAGCAGAGCACAGCCTTCCCTTCCAGGGAAGGGCCCTCTGGCTCCAGCTGGCATCAAAGGCAAGCTTTTGCAGTTTGAGAAATGTAAATGCAAAGACTGACTATGTGAACTAGCATGTTAGGCAAAATCGAAACAAAGGGTAATGACTGCACTTGGTCCTTTCAGTGCGAAGTCTCAATGTTTTAAGAAAAATACTCCGATGGAAATGTGAAAATGTATTCATAATACCATTTAGAGTTCCTGCATAAAGAAATTCTCCTTGGGTGATGACAGTCATTGGAATTCCAAAGGAATAATGCTCTGGTTCATTTTGGAAAAGTATAGTTAATATAATACTTGTAGTATTTTCTGGAGGCTTCAGACATTTCCACAAAGAATGGTTAAAAACAGTATCATCATCGGTACTGTTTCTATGCTTGAGCCAGAAGGCTATGGTGCCAGCGCATGTCTGCATCTGTTCTGTGGTGCTGTCCAGTTTTCCTCGGGCCTGGTTACTTTAGTGGAAGGGCAGCATAAGAGACACAATAAAATATCTTTCACCTGCTTCCACTGTTCATAAAGAAGTACACTGAGGGTCACATGATTGTTGAAATCACGAAGAGAAACCAGGGAGTGGCGACAACTCTTCCTCTAGCTCCGAGGTCACCCCCTCAAATGCATGAGGACCTCACTCAGAGAACCAAGATAATCAGAGAGCCAAGAGGCGCAGGGCACACATACTGAGGGACGAGGGTCTCAGGATGAGAGACGGGAGGAACCAGGAGACTCAGATGAACCAAAAGGAGCCCACCACTGACCAGAGAAGACAGTGATTAATTAGCTCCAGGCAACTGCTGTCATGAAACTGTGGTTTTTTAAATACAAAAGTCCTATTTTAAAAATATCTACTTTTAAATATTTTAAGCAGCATGGGCAAAA
This sequence comes from Lyroderma lyra, assembly GCA_004026885.1. NCBI lineage: Eukaryota > Metazoa > Chordata > Mammalia > Chiroptera > Megadermatidae > Lyroderma > Lyroderma lyra. The sequence goes on from PVJL010003664.1 coordinate 82,529, forward strand.
AAAAAAAAAAAAATTAGAAACCCATCCATAGACTCACTTTGAAACCTCTACTAGATTATGGCTTTGGTTACTTTGTTTGCAGACAACCACCCTTCCAAGACACTGTTGTCAGGAAGAAGTCTCTAGGAGGCATTTTAAAATTTCACTTCTGAAGTTCATAACCTTCTACGCAGACTTCGCTTCCCTTTCTTTCTCCTTTCCTATCCTGAAACATTGGGCCCAGAATGAAGATGCGTGATGCTGAGCAGGAGCTCTGACTCAGACTGTGCACAAGATACAAAGAGACTCATCTCCACACCCTGGAACACAAGCACACATGATGACAGACCTTAATGCTGGGTGAAAAATAATTAGGCTGACCAGATGTGCTGTTTCCAACGGGACAGAGAATGACAGCACCGTCATTTTCTGTCCCATTTAAAACGGGGCGTCTGGTCAGCCTAGAAATAAACATACTTCCGCCCTGCCCTCCCTCATCAGCCAAATCATTATCAGAAGTACTTCTGTTGTAAGAGAAACAAAAAGGCTGAATTTACTTCTTTCAGATAGATCATGCATGGACACAGAAACCTGAGGGGAAGACAGTAAACTCCAAGTGACAGGCTGCTGGCAGCAAATGGTGTGGGCAGCCCCCGAACCGAGTGTTTGCGGGGGTTAGAGTCTTTGTTTGATGAGAATTACTAACAAATGAGAAATGGATATTTAATTACTACATTTGTATCATCAGGAAATTCTATTTCATAACTCGGATATTGAATTTTTAAGAGAAACGTAATCAAAGTGATTGTGGAAGGTTAATGATCTTTAAAGACTTAGTAATAGTTTGAATTGTAGTGTTACATGTCTGTCTCAACTGAAGCCATGTATTTCTTATGACTCCTGTGAGGTCAGGGTCTTGAGGAATCTGGGGGAGTCTGCAGCTTTACATTTCCAATCCTGCAATACTTCTGGGGTTAACAGTCATTACTCCAAAATCCCAGCATGAGCAGAGATGACATCTTCCGGGCGAGTCCTCTGCTCCAGAGGTAAGGAATTTGTTAGAGATGCTAATACTTGATGGAAAGAACTAGAGAACCGGAACATGGCATTAAATCACCACTAAGATCTTCAGATTTTCCACCAACTCCCACTGAAGTAAATTTTCCTGAATGAAGGTTTGGTAATACAAATTTTAGGCCTGCATTTCGGTCTGATGTGTTTTCTTAGGGCAAGGAGGTCAGTCTGCACCCATCTGGTTTACACAATCAGGCTACCTCTTCCCATCAGCCCCTTTCATTCCAGAATCCTGATCCTTCCTTATCACATCCACCTGTGCCTAATTTACAAATTTAGAAAGATGGCTTACTTGCTAATTTTTAACAGCTGCCTACACAAGCATTACTCTCCAAAAAATAGTTCTTGTGGTAGCTGAAACATGGCATCTTGGATTTCTGAGTATTTAATCCCTCTGAATGAAAAGACTGTGCGTCAGCCTATACTGATGTTAAAATTCTTTCCCACCAACTGTATCTTTTATGCATTTCTGTCTCCTGAGTTATTCCATTTTTAACAGAACTCTTAAGTTTCACTGCATGATGGGCTCCTACTCAGGGAATCTGGGTTAGAGAAGAAACCTCAATTTTGCTCATAAAAACAGTGGCTAGACATTTAAAATCAAATTCAACCTGAAAGTAATTTATTTCTGAAGTGGCATGATTCAATCAAGGTGATGAATGCTCTACAATTCATGAGTACGAAGTGTCAGTCTCTCTGGTGAATGCTATGTCAGAAAAAAACTGCAAAACACAATACATACGGTCAGCAGATAATTCCTCTTGTAAATCCAAGGGCAGGGCAGTTAAACATATAAAATAAGTCATTTAAAATGATTGAAACGCACAGTCACTCAAAAGCAAACCTCTAACAGTAGGCAGTTATGCCCCATCCAGTCTAGAATTCCCTGATTTGTGTACTGTCCTCTCTTCTTAACTGGTCTCAATTTCCTTTTTAAGCACCAGAGGGGACCTTTCTGCAGACTATTAACAGTGGCCTTAATGAGACAATCCATCTATATGGCTTCTACACATCACTTCTGGAACACACTGGAAGGGAATAGTTTTGCTGAATCTAGAGCAGTGTAGTGATAAACTACCTAAGAGTGTAATAAATTCCAATAGCCCAGGCAAAGTAAAGCAAAGCAGTAGCCTCTCTGGGCTTCATCTCCTTGAAGTGGTCAGGCTAAAAAGTCTTTAAGATTTCTCCTTCAGATCATATCCACCCACTCATTCAACATCTTTTAAGCACCTGCTATGTCTGGCATTCAAGTAGGTATTAGACCTACTTTAAGGAACTTTTTGTCCCCGGGGGAGACAGGTATGGAGCCACATACAGGGCCACGATGTGTCTGCCAGAATCAGGAGTGTGTACGGTGGAGACTGAGCTGCCTGAGTAAGCGTGGGGAGGGCTTCACTGAGAAGGTGACGAATGTGCTGATCAGAAGCTCGACGGTAATTACCACGCAGTTTTAGAAGTTATGACACTGGTGACACACTAACACCACCAACACATGGCATTTTAGTATACTCGTATGGAGCTCTTTATATACAGAATAAATTCAAACCAAGTAATCAGATCATTAAGAAACTTCAAGTTGAAGCAACTTATTAAAATAATAAGACATACTCATGGCCTCTAGTTCATTCAAAAACAAGCATTAGGTAAAGCTATTTATTAATGTACTATAGACACTAAGTACATCTGACAATTATAAAAATTGCTCACATATCCATTCAAGCTGTACAAAATGATAATGCTGAGTTCCTCAAGATTATAGAACTTGAAGTTTAGTCCTTAAACGTCACACATGGAATTATAAATACATTTCTGCTGAGGCAGAAACAAGTACAATAGTGATTAAACATGAAAATTAAGTGTATATTAAATGCATTAAAACTTTCTTTCAAATAGCTACATGAAATGACTTAAGAAATTTAATGTTAACTCCAAAAGTATATTTTTTAATGGTGTAGAAAGTATAGTTGTAATGCAAATAGCAAACTTATAGTGACTAGTAAACTTTTAATTAACCTTCTCTTAACTGTCTTCGTGCTCTCGGAAAAGTAGAATGTAAAAGTAGAATGTGACTTGTAACAGTAGAATGCTATTTACAGTCATGTTAAGAGTGTTCACTTCAATGAGAAGAGATTTAACCTTTCTTATTTAATGTCAAAGGGCCTCACATGAGAACTGGAAATTCATCTTTTAAAGCTGAAAACCTAACTAAACCACTGTACCCGAAATAGGAGTGGAATGGCTTGTTTAGCCAGATAGGAAAGTTCTACTGATGCTTTGTAAATTTACCATATTTGACTTAATAGAAATATTTAACAAGACAGAATAACCTCATCCTCAAAGTCACATAAAATTTCAAGGAACCGCCAAACAGCCAAAACAATCTTGAAAAAGAACAAAGTTGGAGGACACTCATTTCCTGATTTCAAAACTTACTATAAAGCTACAGTAATCAAAACAATGTGGTACTAGCGTAAAAAGAGACACATCAGTAGAACAGGACAGACAGCCTGGAAATAAACCCTGGGATATATGTGTCAACTGATTTTTGACACAAATGCTAAGACCATTTAATGAGGAAATGACAAGTCTTTTCAATAGGTAGTGCCAAGACGCCTAAATACCCACGTATAGAAGAATGACGTTGGACCCTTATCTAACATCGTGCACAAAAATGAACTCAGACCCAAAAGCATAGGCCTCTTTCAAGGAAACATAGGACAAAAGCTTCACAACACTCAATCCGACAATGATTTCTTAGATAGGACATCAAAGGCACATGCAACAAGGGAAACAACAGACAAGCGAGACTTCATGGAAATGAAAAAAAAAATTGCATCAAATGACAGTATCAAGAGAGTACAAAGACATCCCAAAGAATGAGAGGAAATTTTTCCAAATTATATATCTGACAAGGTAGTTATATTCCAAATACATAGAAAACTCTTAAAATTCAACAATAAAAACAACCTGATAAATATATGGGTGAAGGACTTGAATAAAATTTCTCCAAAGTAGAAATGCAAATGGCCCATAAGTACATAAAAAGAAGCTCACTATCACTAAACATTAGGGAAATGCAAATCAAAATGACGACAAGATACCACATTACACCCATTAGGATGGCTACTAGGAAGCAAGTGGAGGGTAACAAGTAGGTAGAGAAAACGAGACCCACTGTTAGCAGGAAAAATGGTAAAACCATGGCGATGACGGTTCCTCAAAAAATTAAAAACAATTACCACATGATCCAGCAATTCCACTTCTGGGTATATGCCGGAAACAGCTGAAAGCAGGATCTCAAAGGGAATGCTTGTACACCCGTGTTCACAGCAGCATTATGCACGCAGCTAAGATGTGGAAGCCACACAAGTGTCCCCTGACGGGTGAGTGGGTAAGCCAGATGTGGCACATCCACACCATGTGGTGCAAGTCAGCCTTAAAAAGCAAGGGAATTCTGACATGTGCTACAACGTGGGTAAGCCTTGAGGACATTAAGGAAGCAAAATAAGCCAGTCACAAAAAGCCAAATACCTGATGTTTCTACTTTAGAGGTACTCAGCGTGTGGCAGAAGCATGGGGACATAAAGTAGAGTGGCCAGGGGCTGGGAGAAGGACAGAATGCAAAGTCATTACTTGACGTGTCAGAATGTCAGTTTAAAAGATGAGAGTGATGAGGGAGGGTGTGGTAATGGTAGGAGCACGTAACCAATGAGTTTAATGCCACCGAGATGTACACTGACCAATGATTAAGCAGTCTATTTTTGGTGTATAAATAAAAAATAAAATAAATACATTTTAAAAATTCTCATTAAAAAGGTGCCTTTATGTTACCGTAAATGTAAAGTTAGCCATCATGAGACCATGGAATTAAAACGAACTTCATCAGACATTCAGCTGCTTTGTTTTGGGGATTAGTAAAAAAAAAAAAAACCACAGGCAACCATAACACATTAATAGGTCAGATGTCATTTAATCTGTCTGTTTAGGTAAACTGAGTTCTCGATTATGAAAGTGGATTAGGACTCATCCTCTGGGGTATTAAGCATTTTATATATTTGAGGATGTACACTGAATTACCCTTTATTTTGGAAGCAATACTAGAAATGCTTCTGTGAACAAGAAAGGACTTCCCCAATAGCAGCAAGGCTTGAAGAACTCATTATTTTATGTTTAGTAGTTCATACTCCAAACGTTTTTGTTAAGAGAAGCCATGTAATTCTTTCATCTGCATTACAGTTTTAATGATTGCAAAAAATTAACTCTGGCCTAGGAGGACAGAAAAATTTCAAGTGAGATCTAACTGAACTCTCCTGCAGATATATTCCGTGCTGCTGTAAAGGGAAAAAACTGGGTGTGTTTGGCATACTGATCATCACTACTAAATTGAGGGGAAAATATTACGTATTTGCAAGTCAGCTGACAGCCTGTGATGTTCAGGAGTCACCCAGTGCCCCCTACCTCAGCCTGCTCTGCCCTCCTGGTAGCTTTCTTATTTAATCTGTCCTGACTCACAGACGAAGGCTAATTCCATTTTAATGTTTATTTCAGAACCAGAATTCTGTTTCACTTTAGGTAAAGGCCACAGAAATTAAAGACACACTGTCCTGAGAATTCTGACAGGGTGCCACGTCCCAGGCACGAAGCGTTCTCCCGGGGTGGAGGGGAAGGCCCCATTACTTGCCGGAAGCCCCTGTAATGAAGGTCCTTTCAAAAATCAAATTAAAAAAAAAGATGATCTCTTAATCTTTAAAAAGTCATCCTACGTTGCTTTTAGTTCATTTTATCCGACATTTTAATTACTTTGATTTATAAACATGGATACTAAAGGTATTCTCAAATGTTCTCATAACCCCCAACTCCTATAAATGATATTTGAGGTCCCTGGTGCTAAAAATGCAAGGACATCTCTAGTCATTAATAATTAAATTTTGATCTTACTCCATGATTTCATCTAGCTTTTAAAAAACACATTAATGCAAAATTAGCTCTCTTGGTTTTAGGGAAAGGGCAGGAATGGTACAACTAAATATTTCTTTTTAGACATTTCTGTTTTGCATGCCAATATATGATATGAAGAGTCCATTATGATTACAGATAATTTCTACTAAGAGAAATGTACACATCTTGGCCAGAACATTTTTAAATGACTTAGGCTGAATGTTAATTTCATGTTCTTAACTACACCAAGGTCTAGAACATTTAAAGTTCATAATAAACCAACTATAATGGATAGAAATGGACATAGCTCCCCTTGAATATGACTAGGTAATAATTCAAACAATTTAAACTAAACTTACTGTACATTCATCACATTGGCTATTGAAAATATGATGAACTACCACAGTCATTTAAGTTTATTGACATAACATGTGCGGCTTGGGGATGCCATCAACTGTCACTCAAATTAAAAGATGCAGCACGTCATACATTCTAATTCAGATGAAGTGCCCAGGCAAACAAGCTTGATTTAATAGTCTATATTACAGTCTAAACCCACTAACGGGTAACTATAACACTTAAAATATCAGTCAATTATTGATAAAGATTGAAAGAGATCTTTAGGTGATTAACAATCACTGACTGGGGTACATTAGCACATGGGAAACATTATATAATAGAAGTAAAACATGTAATTCTATTTTCATTATTATATAGTAAGAGATGAGCATCTAAGGAAATCAAATGCTGTTTAAAAATGAAGTTTCTATTCTAGGGTTCTATTATTTATAAAAATATTCCATTTTAAAATGTAAAAAAAGCTGAGTTTCAAAAACTTCCTCCCATTTCTGCAGAAAATACAGTTTTCCTGCCTCGTGTTCATGGTCAGCAGCATTCAATCCTGGATATCAGATTCAGCCACATCTATATTCAGAAAGCAGGTGTGAAGAACTGTCAAACCATGTAACATAACCTGCTACTAAATGCCACATCAGTCTCCTGGTAAAAGTCTGCCTCATGTTGTGGACATCTGATGACCCGAGTTACAGCTACTCAGTTATGCAAAGACTATTTCGTTACTTTAGGCGTGGGGGGAGGGGGGTCCTGCACTCGCCCGGGGCCGCTTCTCCAAGCAGGTGCAGCTGTCAGTGGTGCTGAAATGTGTGCCCGCGAGGGAGCCCGCGAGGGAGCAGGGGAGAGGAGGGGTGGGGGGGAAGGGGCACAGACCACCTGATATGCTGGGTCCGGCATCAGGAACGCAGCTCTTCTATGAGCTGGTAATCTGTACCAGCTCTGTGATTACCAAATCATAAGCATGTAATTCTGTAGCGTAACAAGCACGCTTTGGGTGACATTTTAGGTGAAATGTTCACATTGCTGTCCACCTTGTGTGAGACATTCACATACAGGGTTCAGGGTTACTTCTGTCTGACACTGTCTATCAGGAGAAGGGAGACTTCGGTTTCAAACAGTGACAAATGAAGACAAGTTCAGGGACTCTGCGACAGGATAAAAGAGGGCTTGACTTTAGGACGTGAGACTGGGAGCAGGGACAGCCTGAGCACTCAGTGACTACGTGTTTCTTAGAGGTGGCTGGGTTCACCTAGGATTCGTGTCCGGCTGTGACAGAATGAGAGAAGTTAAGTACTTGCAAGAGACTGTCCCAGGGACAGGGAGAGCAGTGGAGGATAGAGGCGGTGGGGGATGTGAAGCAGCAGGCCACTTAGTGGCCTGGAGGTCTCAGTGAGGTCCCACAAGTAGTAGAAGATGCACCTGTGCAGGCAGCTTAGAAGGACAGCAGGTGCTGGGATACTTGGTTAGTGATCTGGGGGACAGAACATTTTCTGGCACCTAGAAGGCAGAGAGTGAGCTGAGGTGGGGAGGTCATGGGCTGGGCGGGGACATCTCTGGGGACAATGGAATCATCTAGAATGATGGCAGCTGTCGGGTCTCCAGCAAACTAGGAAACTGGTAGGTGTCGATAAAGAAAACTGAATGGGTTGGTGAAGCCAGGTGGTGCAGGAGTAGGGAGCTTGCAGGAACGGAGGGCAGAAATCAGGTGTAAGTGTAATGTGCCCCCCAGGGGACGTGTGGCGACGTGCAGGGACATTTCTGGTTACTACTGGTGTTTAGAGAGTAGAGGCCAGGGATACTGCTGGCGTGCTGGAATGTGCACAAGTGTCCCGGCTCAACATGGCCACAGGCCGTGGGTGAGAAGCCCTGGGGAGGAGGAAGGGCTGAAGCCAAGGCAGGGCTCTGAGGGAGGGGCTTGGGGCAAGGCAGCGTTCAGCTCAGTGGGCATGTGAGGGAAGTGCAGGATGGGACACTGGAAGGGAGCCAGGATCCACGTGTTCGCAGCCCGAGAAGCTGGCACCTCGGTTGGGGGACGAACAGGAGCCACTGAAGGTCCCTGAGCGAGGACACCCTACAACACCCGTGGGATGGGGTGCTTACGTGTGACTGGAGCCTCATCAATAATCTGTCGTCTCAGTGTACAAGCACGACTTGACTCGCTCCTTAACGCCTCCCTGAGCTCCTATCCTCTCAAGAACAAACAGTGAGGCCCGGAGGAGAGCCAGCGTGCTCGCCCACCTGGGAGTCAGACCGAAAGCCGCCCGGCTGCTGACGGCATCGCCAGACACGCCCTTTGGCGACTGAAAATACGGAACACCTGGGGCCGTTCGCTCCCTGCCTCTTCTCTCCTGCTGTCTGTAGACCCACCGTGGAACAAAGAAATGGCAGCGAGAGCACGAGGCAGGAAAGGGAAGAAAAGCCTGAATTAACGGAAGTATCTAACCACGCCTTGAAACGCTGAGCGCAAATTGTGCTGCCCGAGTCTAGGAATGCTCATGAGAGCTAAAACGTGGGCCTCCGGACTCCTTCAATCATGCTAACGCCTCCTCTTCAAGAAGAAAACCATGAACAACTCAAGCTTCCGAGGTCGGGCCGTGTCTCAGCGGTTCTGCAAGTCTGCTTGGCTCACTTCGGTCACAGTTACTTTCTATGATGACAGTAACTTATAAAAGCCTGAATACAACCAGGCAGCGTGCTCCTAAGAAGGGCAGTCCCTCGATTCAGGCTGCCTTCGCTGCTCCTGTCCCTGAAGATAAATTAGACACCAAACAAGGTCACCAAAGCCATAATGCCCCCAAACGAATCAGGCCCTTTCTGACAGGTGAAGAATTTAATCCACTGGCAGGCGTTGTGTTCAGAATGATAATCAGAAAGCGTCCCTGATTTCTTCCCCAGTGTGTCACATGGAGCCCGAGTGACAGTATGGAGCGAATACGATTTCAACAGTGCTCTTGCTATATATACTCAGGGAAAGCTTTTTCACCCGTGTTTTAGTGAACATTCATCAGAGAGAGAAGCCCAGTCCTCCAAATCATATGCATGGGTCGGGCTAGATAAAGCCCACAATGGGAAGAACTTCCCACAGCGGGGAGAACAGAGAGCCACTCTCCCTGCACTTTTAATTAGCTCGGATAACTGTGTCCCTCTCTTCACAGATCAGAATTTGAGGGCTAGGGTTATGTTGACGGATTGCAGAGAGTATAAAGAATGCTACCACGGTCTAAGTAAATTAATGGGTATCATCTATTAACAGATAATAAACTCAGTGAAAATGAGATAAAGGGTAAATGGAGCAAATACTGTGAAGTGAATTTTAACAGAGCTGCACTTCATTTTCCTTCTTTAAGAAAAAACACTTTAAGAGACATACCTTCGTAGACAGTAGTTCCCACCAGAAAAAATTCAGAAACCTCACATTCTTTCCATGATAATAAACTTCCCTTCTATTTCATGCAGCACACCTTTTTAAAAGGACATGTTTAAGATACTGTAGTTATAGGCTCAGGGTTCCCTAAACAAGGTTTTGTTTTACCTCATATGATAATTGTATTTTTACCCAACTGAGAAGTTACTTTTGTCTAATGTTTTCAGAGGTTGAAGGCTACGAACAATAGTATGTCTCGTGTCTACTGATATTAACTAAGCAATTTCTGTCAATGGGACCATGTAGTCTGCACGAGTATGCTCTTATTGTCAAAAAGAATACAGTGATAATCGGATTCACGATAACAGACTTTGGCGGGGGAGGCTGGGGTCTACACCCCTGGAGTGAGTCCAGGTACTAATCATAGGTACGAACAGTTATGACATAAGCCCATGTAACGTCACCATAGCAGACGATCATCTCTGTAGCATTTCTCTCAGACATGTCTGGGAATTAACGTGCAAATGTTAGAGAAGTTGTAAAACGCTTACAAAAACCATTTCTTCTTGCTCTGTCTCCCTTATCACAGAACATACGGACAACATCAGAAACACGACCACAGTTTTTAGTAAACAGGTCTTTTCTTCTTTGTTGATAAAGATCAACTATTATTTACAGCAGAATTTGAATCAGTTCAAACTGAATGCATTTAGAGGGGATCTGTAAGATAACCTTATGATATCTTATGGGTTTAATTTGTATTTTTAGAAAAATGTACAGCACTTTTGAAAAAAGTCTGCATTATTTTCTACATCTACTTAGATAAAATTCTCACGGCCAAGATTCCTAAGATTTGTGTATAGTTCTGAGAAACCCCTTGTAGAATTTTAAAAGAACACCCATTAAAAAATACATGTCTGAAATTCTGCAAACACACATCATTTTCATCAAGAGCTTCCTTTGGCGGCTGTTAAATCTTTAGCCAATAGAGGCCTACGAATTAGGGGCAGTTTGAGTACTTAAAAATTTGCCCTGGGTTTGGTTCCCAGCCAGGGAGCTACCCACATACCGAAAAGCAAAAAAAAAAAAAAAAAAAAAAAAAAAAAAAAAAAAAAAAAAAAAAAAAAAAAAAAAAAAAAAAAAAAAAAAAAAAAAAAAAAAAAAAAAAAAAATTGCTAGTTGTCTTCAGGGTCTGCTGCCCAAATTGTGACTGCTTGTTCAAGAGATACCGATCAAGTCCCCACCTGGTGTCAGGCCCTGCCCCAGGGACTAGGGAAATGGCAGTGAAGAGCACAGACATCCCTGCCCCACAGAGTCCACGTTCTAGAATGAGAGTTACAACACAACGTAGTATGCAGCCTTTTAGCGAATGAGGCCTCTGCTGAGTCTGGTGAAGGGCTGGGGAGAGAGACTCCAGCAGAGCTAGGGCAAAGGGAGCACTCAAGAGCTGCCGCTCTGCGTGCACAGTGGGTCTCAGGGAGAAACCAGGAGGTGGCTGAGTGAAGAGATGTAGGAAGTGAAGGACCTCTGGATGAGTAAGCTGAAAGAGGTGATATGGGTATTTGGAGAAATCCTACTGCAGGCAGAGAAAATGGCTCCCTGACCCACGCCCTGAGGCTGGGCCTTGCGTTGCAGTGTTTAAGGAACAGCAAGACATCCAGCCAGTACATAGGACAGAAGGTCCAAGAGGTGATGGTGGCCAAAGTAGGTGGGGCCGGGAGGCATTTTATGGAATTTGGCTAGTTCTTTAAATGAGATGCTGAAGCCACTTGGAAACTTTGAGAAGAGTGCCACGACCTGATTTATATTTTTAAAGGATCCCAGCAGCTTCCGTGCTGGAAAGAGATTGCAGGGGACAAGGGTGGCAGCAGAAACCAGCAGCTGGGGTGATTCAGGTGAGAAATGACACTGTCTTGGACCAGAGTGGGCATGGTGGAGGTAGTGTGATGTTGTCAGATCCTAGACATATCTTGAAAGCAGAATGAACAGTAGTTCCTCACAGAGTTGATATTGGGTGTGACAGAAGAGGCGGCAAAGGCGACGCCCACACCATGACAGAGGAACTGGTGGGCAGACAGGGGGTTGAGGGGGTTTGAGGTAAAAGCTCAGGGATGCGGTTTAGGAGACACGGTCTGAGCTGTCTTATCAGACAGAGACCCAGACGTGGCGATGGCGGGCAGGCAGTTGGTACGTGGCTCTGGCAGCTGCAGTGAGGGCCGGCCTGCACACATATATATTTGGGAGTCACCAGCATGCAGTTGATGCTTAAGGCCATGAGATCACCAAGGGGGTATGAGGAAAGGTAAGAGTCTCGTCTAGCTCCACTGAGATGTACCACAAACCAACACGCTTGAGTATTAATGTGCACCCAGGTCTGAAACTGCTGCATTTAGAAACCCTTAAGGCAAAATCAGTGTGTTTAAAAATCAAGTTTCAATGCCTGAATGCAGCCTAACTAGAGTGATGGCTCGCGACGACACCCTTGAGGTTCAGATAACGTAACACTTGCGTCTGGTGGTCTTCTTTTACAGCTTTGAACCCCTGGTTCTGAGGTTCAATAAGCAATTATTGAAACTGATGAATGAGTGAAAAATTATTTGTAATATTAAAGAAATTTTCAGGTCATGTTGAAATGCAAATCACAACCCCAAAGAGATACCACCTCACACTGGTGGAATGGAGACCAATTACAGAAGAAGCAATAAGTGTTGGAGAGAATGTGCAGGAAAAGAAACCCTCATACACTGCAGGGTAAATTGGAAGTTAACTTGGTCTGCTACCATGGAAAACAGTATGGAGGGTCCTCAAAAAATTAAGAATAGAGCTACCATATGACCAGCAACCCTCTTCTGGGTATCTACCCCCCAAATTGGAAAACATTCATTTGTAAAGCTATATGTGCCCCTATGTTCATTGCCCCATTATACATAGTGGCCAAGACATGGAAACAAGCTAAGTGTCCTTTGATGGATGATTAGATAAAGACAACGTAGTACAAATGTACAGCGGAGTACTACTCAGCCACAAGGAAGGACGAAATTCTGCCATTTACAACACCAAGGATGGATCTTGAGAGTATCATGCTAAGTGAAAATAAGTCAGATGGAAAAGGACAAGAACTGTAAGACTCCTTTGTGGGGTATAAAACAAAAGCAACAAGATGACAGAACAAACTCACAGACACAGCATCAGCCATATGCACACATTAAAGAACTGTACACTTGAAACAGAAAATTATTAACCAATGTTACCCCAATAAATGTAACTGAAAAACATAAAAATAAATATAAAAGTCCTTATCATTTAGAGATACAGACTGAAAAATTTCCAAAACAAATGACATGATGCTTGAGATTTTTTTAGACACTATCTGGGGCAGGAAGGGCTCCTGGGTAGGTTGTACAGATGAAGTAAGTTGGCCATCTCTTAGTAATTGTTGAAGCTAGGTGATGATTAAACGTGCATATATCATACTATTTTATCTACATTTTTATGTTTATAAATTTCATAATAAAAAGTCTTAAAAGTCTTTGAAACTTTTAAATACATAATCTAAAGATTTTTCTTATATTAAATTTATAGTATTTATTAGTCAATACTTTTTAAATGGAAAGGGAAAGAAACATCGGCAACATGTGTCTAAATTATCAAGAATTCCTTACAAGTGGAAAATTCAAATTTTGATGTGGTTCAAAAACAACAAAAACAACTAAAGACTTATTTATTAATCCAGTACTTTTTACATGTATCTAATATCACTGACTTCCTCAAAGCCTTTCAACATTTTGGATTTAACATTCAATTTAAAAGAAACTGTTTACTAAAATCTCCTAATTCTTTGGCAGTTCAAAAGAATTATTTCATATTTATGTGCTACTCACCTGCTGTAAAGTCTTCAGTCAGATCAATAAATGCATGAGAATGTGGAATTCGCATTTTACTTTTAGTGGCCAATGCAGGATGCCATGATAAATTCCTTAAAAAAAAAAAACCAAAAAAAACAAAACAAAACATTTTTTTAAGGCAACTAGCACATGAGCATTGTCATAAAACCAAAAAACCAGTGCATACATGCAAGGTATTTTTTAAAAATGTTTTTATTGAGATGTCTCATATACCATGAAATTCACTCTTTTAATGGTTTTTAGTACTTTCACAGTGTGTAACCATTACCACTATTTAATTCCAAAACATTTTCATTACCTCAACAAGAAACCCCACATCCCTTACTTACTCCCCATTCTCCCCTCCCTCCAACTCCTGGTAACCACTAATTTGCTTTCTGTCTCTATGGATCTCCACATTCTGGACATTTCATATCAATGTGGCCTTTTGTGTCTGCTTTCATTCACTTAGAACTATGTTTTCAGGTTCAACCACATTACAGCATGTATCCATACTTCAGTTCTTTACGTGGCTGAATAATATTCCATTGGATGGCAATACATTTTGTTCATCCATTCAAGTGTTAATGAACATTTTGGCCTCTTTCCACTCTTGGCTATTATAAATAATGCTACTATGAATAGTCACATGCAAATTTTTATGAGGGCATAATTATTTTGGGTATATACCTAGGAGTGGAGTTGCCGGATCACATGGTAACCATATGTTTAATTTTCTGAGGAAATGTCAAATTGTTTTCCATTGTGGCTTCACCATCTTACATTCTTACTAGCAATGTAGAAAGGTTCCAATTGTCTCCATTTCTTTGTCAACACGTATTATTGTCCACTTGTTTTATTTCAACTATCGGAGAGGGTGATTCAGTAGCTGATATTTGTAATTTGTATTTTCCTAATGGCTAATGATGCTGAATATGTTTTCATGTGCTTGCAGGCCATTTGTATATTTTCTGTCGGGAAATGTCTACTCAAATCCTTTGTCTAATTTTGAATTGGGTTATTTATTGCTTTATTTTTGAGTTGTAAGCATTCGTTGTACAGGCTGAATATTAGATCTTTATCAATGTGTGATTTGCCAATATCTATTTTTTCTTTTGTTGCCTATTCTTTTGTTTTTTTGAAGTCATATATAAAACCTCATTTCCAAATCCAAGATTATAAAGATTTACCCCTGTGCTTTCTTCTAAGAGTTTTTTAGCTCTTATTTATATCTCTGATTTTTTTAATGTAAGAAAAATGATTTAATAACATAAATGTTTTTTTCTGGACTGTGGAGAATGATTATCATTTATGAATATTAATTTCAAAGTTTTGAGCCACGCAAAAGAATGAGTTTAGATCCCTACCTCATACCATGTAACAAATATTAACTCAAAATGGATCCAAGAGCTGAAACTATAAAACTCTTAATCAAACTAGATGAACTGGATTCATCAAAATTAAAAACTTGTGTACATCACAGGAAAATATCAAGGAAGTGAAACAACTCAACAGAATGAGAGAAAATATTTGCAAATCTCATCTCTGATAAGTATCTACAGTATCCAGACTATATAAAGAACTTCCACAGCTCAACAACAAAAAGACAAACAACCTAATTTAAAAATGGCAAAGGATTAGACATTTCTCTTATGAAGATATACAAATGGCAACCAACCATATCAGAAGATGCTTAACGTCATTTGTCACTGAGGAAATGTAAAGCAAACCATCCTTCAAACCATGAGGAAGGCAAATAATTAAAAACCAGAAAACAACAAGTGCTGGAGATAACATGAAGAAACAGGAACTCTCACATACCGCTGGTGGGAATATAAAACAGTGCATCAGCTGTGGAAAACGGTATACCAGTTCTTTAAAAAGTTAAATAGAATCACCACGTGACCCTGCATTTCTATACCTAGGTATAAGAATTGAAAACAGGTATTCAAACGAGTATCTGGACATTAATGATCTTAGTAGCAATATTCACAATAGCTGGAAAATGGAAATAACCCAAATGTCCACCAATGGATGAATGGATAAAGAAAATGTAATATATCCATACAATGAAAATCCTATTCAGCCATAAAGACTGGAGTACCGATACATGGTATAACACACATAAACCTTCAAAACATTAGGCTACGTGAAAGAGGCCAGATACAAAAAAGTCACATCCTATACAATTCTATTGGTATGAAATACCTATAATAGGTGAATCTATAGGCAGAAAGCAGATGATTCATGGGTGAAGGGGAAGGGAGAGTCATTGCTTAAGGGTACAGGGTTTCCTTCTGGAGTGAGAAAAGGTACTGGAACTAGGTGATGGCTCCGTAACACTGCAAATGTACTGAATACCACTAAATTGTATACTTCATAATGGTTAAATTCTATGTTAGGTAAATTTTATCTCATTAAACAAACCAATAGTATAAAGTCGTCATATAGCTCTCACCCACTTTCCCTTAATGTTAATCTCTAATATAACCATAGTACAATGATAAAAACCAGGAAGTTCACATTGGTGGACTGTTACAAACCACAGAAGAAGAGAAAGCTTAAGGAAAATCTTCCTCCACAATTCCTCATTAGCAGAGAGCACTCCAGTGTCAAAGGCATTCTCATTTTATCAAGGCCCTATGCAAATCAGCTTCCCCCCAAAGGCCTGTGCTCTTCTCTTACTATTTTCCTCTAAAGCTCTTCTGTGCTAACAGCCCTTTGGTTTATATTCCAGTTACTTGAGGAACTGTCTCTTTGAAAGCGTAAGCACCTCTACACACGCAGACTCAACAGATCCTCACATCCATAATGGCGAACCAGGACCTGGCCCCACGTAGTGGCCGAACTGAATCAGGGTCGGGTCAGCAGACACTGGCTGGGCTGAAGCGTCGTCCTAAGTAGCATCTCCTGTGCTTCTCTACCTCTAGCTAGAATTTGCTGCCCCCCGCCCACCATACTACTATGTTCCAATCCCATATGGAAGCACAGACATGTCCTCTCTGAAGAGCAATTTAAGGCTAATTAAGTCCTACTTAATTGTCTGTACAGTATCCAACTGACAGGGTAGCAAACAAGGTTTATTCGTGAATTTACTTTTGATGTATTTGGAAAGTAGAGAAATGAATTCACTAATTTGTTCTTGGCAGGTGGGCTCTGGGAAAAAGCATAAACATTCATCAGGAGACAATTTTCTCCACACAAAGGGTCTGTGTTCTACGAACAGTTACTTCTTCCCAATAACCTCTTTCCACACTTTTTAGCACACACCAGGCCTCATCTGTAACCTAAACAAGACAGTAAACAAAACAAAACAAAACAAAACCCCAAACAGTATTCACAGAAACCTAATTTTATTATTTTAACTAAAACCCCATAATATAAAGTCATGATAAGAAAATTCTAAAATCAAGAAATTGTATTTAGCATTTGTTGTGAGGTAATTCAATGTCAAGCATTCATGTCATGTTCTTCTTTTATACCACACAGGGTTAGAAATGCTTAAAATAATTTCAATTAAGCTGAAATAATTAAATTTAATAATGGCTGGTTCACTTGTTTTTAAGATAGGCCATTTATTCATTGGTTCTTTAAATTCTAAGCATTAACGTATTCTTAATCACTAACAAAATAATCAGACTCAGGCTGGAGAGTTTATGACAAGTTTAACCCAAAGTCATTTCTCAGAACAGTCTCCTAATGTTCTCAACAAATTTGCAATTACAGGCAAAAGTGAGTTCAAAACACCGGCTTTTATACAGTTGAGCTCAATGCAGTTAGTCATGTGGCTGCTTCTTACTCCTACCAGAGCAGTTACTGATCTCATTCCCTACAGAAGTTTTACAGGTTTGCTTTGAAATGAGTTATAACTAGAATTTTGGAAAAATCTCAAATAACTTGTGGTATCTGTCCTACAAACTATTTTACAAAAGTGTACATTTCAAATGAACAATCTAGAGCAGTGATAAAGCAAAAGTCATAAGGAGACAAGACTATGGGCCAAACTCAGCATAAGGATGTGTTCTACTTCACCCCTACATTGTTTTGACGTTTTTAAAGTCATTGATAAAATTTAAAAACCCAGATTTCACATAAAATCCAGGTTTGCAGTTTCTCCTGGAATATCGGAAGGTCTGGCAACCCACTGGCCCCCTCCTGATGCTTGAGCCAGTGCTGTGCACACAGTGGGAGGCCCAGCCTTCCGGAACTGTAGAACTGCGTCACTCCCTCGGGAGCCTTCTGGGCCCCTTCTGACCTTCGAGTTTGCAACGCCTAACAAAGTAGTAGTTGTTCTTTCTTGCATATTTCAAATCAATACTCAAGTTCATCACAGTACTCTAACTTTTATACTAGTTGCCCACATACTCTATTTGACATTATTTTCTCTTAAAAGGCAGTTAACTGATCCCTTGTAGTTGAAAATAAAATTCATTTCTCCTGTTATTAATGTGGCTCTTTCTGCATATCACAGTTTTTCAATAATAAGGACCAGACACCCTATTTTTCAAGCAACTATACTCATATGAACTATTATCTTCTCAATATATGTGCTCAACTCCATTTGAAGGCCAAGGCCACTGATACAAACTGCTCTGATTACAAAGGAAGAAAACAGCGGGGATGATAAAGAGGGCACTTCCGAGCCATGTTAAGTCTATTCACTGACATTTCTTGACCTCTGTGGAAAATTCCAATTATTCGCTTTTCCCCCAACAGGCAACATAACTATGTCAAAGTGTTCTAATCTGTGGGCAAATTCACTCAATCTCAAAGAACTGTATTTATCAAAGAATAAATTTAAATGTAATTAATGTCAACTGTCGCTTTTGGTTGCCTATGGCAACTGCTCTGTGAACCGACTGCTAACCCACCCACTTCTGCACGGGCGGCCCTTCCTGAGCTCCTATGACTTAAGACACCAGGCAAAGGCGGTTCTGAGGAGATGGCTCGGGTGCGCTTCTCTGGGCTGCCCACCCTGTCATCAGTGGTCTTCGGATACATTTGCTCAGATAGGCTCCAAAAGAATTTTGAAAAACGATGTATTCCTTAACACATTTATTCATTTCTGAGAATGTAATCTACATGCTTTCATCACCTGAAATAGCTACAAAACAGGTAATCTTCAAATCTATTGATAATTACTGAGTTTTTTAAAAGAAAATGACAACTCTTAAAAATGTATCCAGTGGAATACAAATACCATACTGAACTGTTGCCAGACACCATCATCTACACACACATAAACTGCAGTGAAGAAGCTCTTCAAATGTACAGCCTTCCCTCTATCCTTGAACTTGTACTTCCATTCCATTTTTCTTATAGAACTTTATCATGATGTAAAACATTTTTATATCTGAAGTCTTTCTGGTGATCACTCTACCACATGTCTCCAAAGAAATACATGTCTGCAAATTGGTATATAAATTAAAATTGGTAATTAATTGGTTTTGTTTATGTATCTGAGTGTTGAAAAAAATCTCTGAGGTTGAGTTATTTTAATTACTAGTGCACAATTGATAAGACCACACATTATATAGCTTGATAACTTATTAAATGTAAGGTAGAATTTTACTAAAAATGCATTTTTTGAACAGATGCACGAAACTTTAAAATGTATTAGTTTATTCATCCTTATGATATTGCTAGGATGAAATGGGAATCAGCATACTCTTTAGTCGTACTCTTCATTTTTATAGATATAAATGTTAAGAAATCCTCAAACATTTTTAATTAAAATCTCCCTGGAAATATGATATTACAAAACTATTCTTAGTTTCTTAGGTATGATAAGTAAATTGTGATTATACACACACACACACACACACACACATATATATATAAATATTTATATTTTAAAAATGTCTAGGGAGGGACTAGAGGAGAGAGAAATGAGGGAAAAGGTATAAATGAAATAAGACTGGTCAAGGGTTGATCACTATGGCTAGATAACAGGTGCATTATACACAAATTCATCGTTCCATTCTCTTCAGCCCTGCATATGTTTAAAATTATCCATAATAAAAGTAAAAAAGAAAAATGCAGAGCTGCTAATTTGGCATCCTGAATTTAGGGAAGATGTCGCCATAAAATGTACTCGCAAGGACAGCCCTCACTGTCAAACCAATCTCCAAATGAAAGTTGTTTTCTGTCAGAAAGAGTCTGATCTCATTCTTTCAACTCAAATAAATGTATTAATATGTGTTTCAAGGAATATTATAAACACTGAAGAGGAAAGTGCATAAATATTCTAACAGATTACTAAAAGCAGTCAAGATTAAAATAATGAAATTCTGATAAAACTGATTTATTTTATAAAATAAGTTATAAACACAAGGGAGTACAGCAATATGCTACTGATCATTACTGAACTTCTAATAATGCAATGTGGCAGCTAAAATGATTTCCAATGCAAGAAGAATGACAAAAGACATAACAGTCCTTTAGTACATGCGTGTGAAGGTAGAGCTGTGGTGTCTGGCTTCTGACATGATTAGATAGAGTATAAAAATGAGAAATAATACCAGTTCTTTCTTATTTCTTTTGATATAACAAAATTTTCTTAAGACTTTAATATACGGGGAAGGGATATATTGCAAAACATTTGGCTCAGGAGCCAGCATGTAAACTTATTTTCTATTAATAGGATGAACATAGTAAATATTTCATAAGACAAAATAAGATGCTTGACTTTAAATGAAATTATCTTGTTATGATTTGATAAAAATAGGTTTTAGCTACATTGTAGAAAAATGCATACCAAATATGAAAGAAATTAGGTACAAGTCTTATCCATGGGTCTGGTAGTCCTAGAGAATGTTCCAGTCATATCTGAAACAATCATTGTCAACATTCAAAACTACACTGGCATGAAAGATACCTTTCTTCCAGTTAATGATGGGTCCTAGAGAGAGAGAACTAAGAATAGCTAAAGGCCTGCTTTGTGGAATCTGGTGTTTCTTATGGGTGCTCTTTGCTTTGTTCTCCCAGGGCCCTCTTAACAATAACAGATTCTTTGACAAAAGTCAGGGAAAGAAGAGGCAAAAACCGTCATCATTTCCACAACCCCCCTCTCGCACAGCTGAATTTAGAATTTCTCAGTGTGGACCAACTGCCTCTCTCTGCAGATACACTTCATCTTAAGAGAAGTAAGTATAAAGAAAGAGAAAGACTGGAAATTCTATTAGTTTAGGATATCTGTGTTTGCTTCCCTGGGGGTTTTTACTCCCCAGAAAAATGCATCGTTAGTAACATTTAAGAAGGGTAAGGAATATGGCACTCTCGTATGAAAGACGAGAATTAGAGCAAAACCAGGTGTATTCTCAGGTATGTCGATTTCAGTTCAGGTGGGAGCACCTCCGCACCTATGCATGTGTCTGTAACTTATAAAATTGACATGGCTTAAGTGTATTTTTCTTCTTTCAGTAAAACACGAATGCTTGCTCCCACAGGAGCACATCGGCTTTCTGTCGTGTGAATCACGATACTGCTAGGCTACAGTCATCCTAACAATGCTATCGACAGAAATTCCTTTCTGCCACTTTATATGGCACCGGGCCAAACCTTGGAAACAAACTTGTTACTTACAGAATGACTACCTGCAACTGTTTAATCTATAACTGAAGTTTAAAAGCTATCTTAAAATACCAGAGTATTACTCCAGGACGCTGAAGTACAACAGAGTACAGTGCAGGAAAAGTAAAAATGACCATGTCTTTATGCAGAATTAAGTTTTAAAAGCGAGTTTTTCAAGAATCATCAGTGGAAAAAAACTAATAGGGAATTCAGGATAAGTAAGTAAATTGTGACACTATCACAAGATAGTCTAATCAGTTACTTGTAGTTTAAAGAGAAAATCCATAAAGATGTTTGAAGTTTTACTTTTTGAATTATCAATAGCTGTTTCACAAGTTTTAATTTCTAGAGGTCAAACTGTATCATATTAAAGACATTCCAGGTATTTCTCTCACTAAAATGGAGGCCACCAGGAAACAAACCAGGCCAGAAGTCAGGTGTGTGCCTCTGAGGAGCGACGTGGTGAGGACGGGGCCTGCTAGGAAGTCCCGCCCGGGCACACCAGCGGGCGACGCGGTAGGAGCGGCCTGTGCTTTCCCCACGCCCCTCACTCCCCCTCAGCAGGCTCTCTACCCAATGGGTCTCTAAAGCAGGGTTCCCTTCCGGGCAGTTTTCTGAGTTTGGGGAGAAGACAGGTTTCTCATTCAGGATCCACAGTACGTCTTTCAGAGGTCACTATGAATAGCTTCAAAACACCCATATTCTTACTGAACATCTTCAGAAAGAGGGATAGAAAGTTATCACAGTTTCTCCTCATAAAACCTTAAATGTTGACAATTTACTCATCTGTGTGCCTGTGAATCACATTTCAAAAAGGAATCACAAAAACAAACTACTTTCCCAAAGCACAGAGGGAAAATCCATTAGGTCTCCAAGTACCCGGGGAAGGCAGATTGATAAAGGTGCTTGTCTGCACTTGCTGGGAAGTCAAAGACAGAAATACCTGCGTTCCGTACCCTTGAACTAAATTTTTGATCAGATACAAAAGAAATGAACCACGTTGAGGTATCTTAGGAAAACCACCTTGCTATCATGAAATCCTGCGTCAGGAATACGGCTGTGTTTTGTAGTCCAGAGGACTTAAAATGGAGATCTTTGAATTGCAAGATTCTGGGGGCATCTTCCTGAGACTGGCCGGCTAGGCCAGTAAGAGTCCCAGCACACACACTGGGCAGGGATACAGGATACAAGGAAGTGTCCAGAGCTTCGAGGAGGAATGTTTACATTTGCAGGCAATCATCGATCGCTCACAGAGCAAACAAAAGAAAAAAGGAACAAGGCTTATCGTTAAGAGTCTGGGAACCGACTGACTAAGATGGGGAATCTGATCCAGACTGCACTATTTAAATGAACATTTTCCATTTCTAAAACCATCTAATGAACTAATATTTAAATGAGACCTGCAAAGTCTGTATCCCTGTTTTCCGGAGGGATCGAGGTTAAGCTGGCTCTCCACAGAAAGCTGTTGCAGATCAAATCTAAAGTGTTTGGGAATGCTTACAGGCTGACCAAACGCCCTTTTAAAAATCTTTAAGAACAAGGACTTCTAATGAGCTGGGGTTCTCCCCAAAGGTTAAGGCAATCAGTTCACAGAGGCACGCAGTCCCTGTAGCAGCTACACGTACAATAATTACATGGTTACAATCATAATGACTCACCCTCCTAATAGTATCTGTGGCTGGTTGGATTCATTCGTGATACCAAACACATCAGGAATTAAATCACCATTGAAGCTGAAAAGAAAACATTAAAAACACTGAGTGGCCATTTTATTAAATTCTCTAACTTAGCTTTAAAAGAAAAATAACCTTTGGGAGCTGAGGTTGACATTACAATGCTCACCAGTATCTGTGGTAGTCAAGGAAATGTCAACAGAAGTGATGTGTCACTTCTAGGCCAAAGTGTTTAATTTCTGTAACTGGACCCTCCAGCCCTGTTTAAGGTTGCCATGGCAAAGAAAAGAACGTGTTTCAGATGGTCCAGATGGGACCTCTGACAGCATGACTCTCTGAGTGATGGCACACAGCAAGCCTAGCACTTACTTACAAGGGACATGTGTTGTGAGCAAGAAATGAATTTTCGTTGTAAAATTTGGGGTGTGTCTGTAACCTCTGCATGACCCAGCTCATCCCTGAGTGATAAGGAGACATCACTTATTTCAGAATCATGACCCAGGGTGTTTAGTTAGAGGGACTCAGGAGAAATAACCCACAGAAGTCATCCCTGGCTGGTATAAAAATTCAAATTGGCCACTGAATATGGCAACAACAATGAAAAAATACACTGCTAAGAAAAAACTCCAAGCTCAGTGCATGGTGCCTTCTAATGGTCACTGACGTACTGCTGCTATGACTAAGACTTTAATAACTGTACGAAAGGCAACTCTGGACAAGAATATGGCTTTTAGTGGCCACAATGATCTCTACTTCATTTTCAAAAATCCTGAAATTTGATTAAATTTATCATGGTATGAGTCTATTTTGAGGAAATAAATGATAACACTAAAGAGCTATAAGAAAGGCCAAAAGTTTCTCCGTAACACTGAGATCTTTCTAAATCACTGGAGGAAACCATGTACCCATGAAATCTGTCCATCAGGCACTAATAGCTTTACCCAAAAACAGGTGTCTAATTCCTTCAGTAAGGACATGGCCAGAATCAACACAGATCCGTAACGGACGCATTCTAATCTCTTCCTTGTTCTGTAGTACTGAGTTTCCTTTTTCTCTTTCATGGCAAATAAATACATAATCAAGAGTAGAGAGGCCCCTATCAGCTGTGAAGGGAGAATTAATTTAGTGTCAATTGCACTTAGCAAAGTAGTTTTTCATGTGAAAAATGTTACTTTCTGTTTGTAAGTTTAAAATCATTCAAGGAGGCAAGCACACACTTACTCCATAATCAGAGGTTCATCCTGAAACGTCCTATTCAGAATGGTCATATTGCTGGGATCTGTAAAGAGAGAAAATATATAAACAGCAGGCATTTTACATTACTTTTGATATCTATATTTAGGGAAAGTATTCTTTTCAAGATTCATCTCTAATTAATTCCAAATATTACCATTAATGAGCCACTAGAAATCTAACTTAAATGCACATCAAGTTTATGAAGACCAACTATTGGGAGAGCTCATTCTCCAGTGAAGACCAGCATGACGGTAACTTCCACTTGAGGCTTCAATCTAAAAATCAGTCAGGTGCGTGTCCTCTGTACACAGGCAGCATCAGAGCTGTTGAGTTCGGTCTGGGGGCAGAGAAGCCAGTACACCAAACTAGCCGACCCCAAGGTGGCCAGGCTGGTACACAGGCGCTGCTTTTCACATGGGACTTCAGATACGTTCTGAATGCCTGAGTCTGAAGGGCTGAGATTACTGTCTATATTCCCAAATGTTACAGGAAATGCAATTACACCCCTCTGCCCCCACCTCGAAACCAAGTTGCCTACTTAGGTACGATCAGCGGCTGTCGGGGCAGACTTGGAGGTGCGTGGGTGGACGTGACTCGCGTGCCTCCGATCCCGCCGTGCTGTCCGGTACTGAGGAGACCAGAAATCGAGAACGTCCGAGCGTCTGCGTGAAGCGCCACCTTGCCCTGCCGACCCCTGGGCGCGGCGGGCAGGAGTGTGGTGCGACGGTGCACCCGCCAGGCCCCCCACCGGTGTCCCCGCGGGTTTGTGAGCACCCGGAGGCAGGCGCCCAGGGAAGCCGGTCAGGGCCACGGCAGGCACCGTGGCGTCTGACAGTCGAGCAGCGGCGACCTTCTGACAGTCACGAGGCAGCAGCTTCCTTGAAGGTTTTGGGGATTGTTCCAGGGAGTTCAACCTAGAGCCCGGGCTTGGGCTCCCCCAGTGACTCTGTGAGCCGTCCAACCCCGTCACTAAACCTCTCCCGAACTGACCTTAGGCCAGTTCTGAGTTGAAAGTGAAAAATCGGGCAAATGGACTTCCAAGGAAGTTTTAATAGACACTCAAGTACTGCGTTTCTGAACTGATTTCAGAAAAAAAAAAATCTTGTTATATTTACACAGGAATATGGCATATTTTTGCTTTAATATCCAATGATAAATATTAAAAACTTCTAAAACAAATTCACCTAATGTTTGATTTTGTCCCCAGAAGATAACAGCTCCTAATTCACCGCCGGCATGATTTTGGGGGAGGTACGTCAGAAGGACATCCATTTGTGAATCCCCATCGTAGTCCCCGGGGACCACACTTGTTATCAATGTACTGTGATTCCTGAGGGAAACAAGCATTTTAAGACACCCAGGCCAGTTACCACAGAAAAGGACACCTCCATATTTGTACCACACAAAAATATTTTCGATGCAAAAGTAAAGTTTCATAGAACTGATTTTCATTCTCTTCCACACCAGCCTTTGTGTCCACAGGCCTTTGTGGTCTACAGAAGAATTCAGGATAAATGCATAGCAATCTTAAGAAACAAGACAAATTTGAAATATATGAAGAGAAAGCTCAGCTTTAATCAGCCTTAATGTTCAAATACTGGCTAATACTGTTCTTTTATCGAGTTCTTTTGTCAAGGATACCAAGACATTTGCAAGTTTATAACAAAAGGAGGCTCAAAATCAATTGTCAGAGCAGGAAGGAGCATTACTGTCACTTTATCAGTTAAAAGATATTGTTCATAAAATAGTTAATTTTTTATTTAATGCAGATGTGAAATATACAGTGAAAACAAAATAATCATTTTATTTCTGAAAGCTGGTCAAGATGCACAGTAAAAATTAAGCTCCTTTTACTGAAACTGGCAATACACTATCAAACATACTTGATTTCACATTTTTAGTAATAAAATAATTCTAAAATTATTTGTTAACTTTGAAAACTTAAAACATTCTAGAGTCTTGTCATACTAGTTTGAATGACTCGACCAAAAAAATGGGCCTTAAATTCAATTTATAGTTAGTTCTACTTAGAGCAGATAGCAAGATAGCAAGTTTCCAAATCAACTATAATGCATCTACTTATTCTGTCCAAGCTATTATACCAAGTGCTTAATAGCTATTATCTGATAATTTACTTTTCATTACCTGAAATAGGTTATTATTCTCATTGAACAGATTAGGACTACTGGAGCAATTAAGTAGCTTCCAGGGTTAAAGAGCTAGTTAAATAGAATAGCTGGAATTCAAACTTAGTGTGTTGGTACCTAAAATTGATCCCCATTACAATAAAATATTTTTAGTAGAGCCAGTTTCCTCAAAGAATTTCAACAACACTAACTTTTCCATGAAAAACAGCTAGTCTCTAAAAATGATGATATAGCAACCGCATATGCTACTATGTAGCTAAGTACATCTAAAGTATCCACCTCTGCTTGTGCTGTTTCTGCATGAACATGCAGTAACACTGTCCAAACAGTTCATGATTTGGTGGCAAAAAGCACCCTGAAATAGACAAGACTATACTACAAAGGATTAGATGGACACTTAGACAAAGAGATCTTGAAAGGACACCGCAGGTGGAGGAGGCGAACTGACTTAGCAGGGCCAGGAAACTGTGAGCTGAAATGCCTGGAGGCAAAGGCTCAAGGACAGTTTTTTGCCCTGAAGAAGTCCCGAGAGGCTCAGGCTTCCGAGTCAGCAGGAATAGCAGAGGTAAAGGCCGCAAACAGGGTTAACTCAAAGTCTATGTTGTGAGTGATGGTCCCTTCGCCCTTTCGCTGAGCCAGGCAAAAGCCAAGCAGTTTTTATTTCTGGGAAGTTTCAGGCATTAGAGATTTAAGTTACAGCACAGGGTAAGGTTTTGCCTGTAAGCTAAAAACAGGGAGTTAAAGGAAAGTCTACAAAAGAAACGGTTTGACACCTTGCCCCAAGCTCTACTATTCCTAGGAGGCCAATCAGCCAGGACACAGTTCAGGGCAAGCGACAGGAGACAAGTGCCACCATGCAGAGCTTCCAAATTAGTTCTTTGGTGCCTTACTCTTAAGTATGAATAGATACCCCTGCCTTTCCAAGGAAACCATGAAAATTAAGGAGAGCCAAAACAAACAAATCTGAAGAAAACGAGAAAACAGAGAGAATAAAAGCAAACTTCAAAATTACATTTGAAGACATAAGAGAAGTATGCCCATTAAAGGGAAATAAAAGAAGAACAGCATGCCAAAACAAAAGAGTAGGGGAACAAAGGACATTTCTTGGAGATAAAAACACGACAGCAGCTAACATAAAAATTCAATAGGAAGATTAAGATAAAATTGAGAAAACCTGCTGGAAAGGAACTAAAACAAAATGCCGAAAATACAGGTAAAATGAAAGAATAAAGGATAGACTCAGGCAGTCCAATAAACAACTGACAGGGCTTCCTGACAGAGGAAACACAAACATTATCAAAGAAATAATGTGAGAACATTTCAAAAGCCCCCAAGGAGAGAAGCCCCCAGCTTGAAGGGACCCAACTAACGCCCCATGTAAGAAACACAAAGTCATCTACCCCAACACGCATCACGAAATTTTTCAGCAAAAGGGATGAAGAAGAGACCTTAACAGCTTCCAAAATTAAAATAAGACAAGTCACCCTTACAGGATCAGGAGAAAGAGAAACACTGGATTTTAAAACACCCACCAATGGAGCTAGAAGCCCACAGCACTGAGAGTGAGTGAAAAAAACATGTGGGATGGAAGGCCATGCCGTGCATCCTTTCTCAGAAATTTCCTGAAGGTTGCACTCCAGTGAAGTGAATGAAGAAGCTAAGAATGATAGCACAGGATGTAAGAAGGAGGGCCCCAACATGTAGCAAAGGGCAAGTCCCCAAACCGAAACGCTGCAGAAGGCCTGGAGAATGCGTCAGAGTGGGCAGGCCTGCAAAGGGCTCGGTGAGGACACAGAAACGCATGACAGGTGCCCGGCACACAGGAGGGCGCGTCGGCAACGAAATCACGGGTCTGCACGCAGACAACCGTGCCAGTTATTTTTTTCACAAAAGCAGCCATTTACCTAGGAGGGACCAAGTCTACAGACCTGAAATGCTGTATGCTGTTCAGTTCTGAAGTACACAGAGTCTACATGGTCAAAATGTAAACGATGATGAGTGATTTAACTAAGAATATGATACAACATTATGGAGCTGAGGGAGGTCATCTGAAGACAGTAATTCCTTACCTACGCTAACAAGACATCTAGGAGATGAAGACGATAACTCAATTACAGTGAAAAAACGTATTTTAAAATATGGAACTGAACACCAGAAGACACAGCTAAAAGTTTTCAAAGTGTCACATCTGAGAGAGGAGCAGAGAACTGGGGGAGGAAAAGGGTGAAGGACAGTTATTCTTACATACTTTGACAATATTCTAAATGAATGAAATAAAAACAGGAGTTTGCAAATTTTAAAAATATAGTCAGTCCTCACGTAACATCCTTGATAGCTCTTTCAGTGTTAAGCCAAACAACGTGTATACGATGTAACCAGTTTTGCCACAGGCTAATGGATGTGAGCACAAGTTAACTGTCTACACGCCATTTTATCCATGTTCTAATGAGAAGACAGTGAACCTCCTGTCTATAAAACAACACTGCATTAATAACAAAAAAATTAATTGGCATTTTTTTTTAAACGTAGTGGAACCCCAGTCTTTTATTCTCCATAAATTTCCTTCCTCGTGTCCCACAGAACACAGTGGACCCGATGAGCCCGTGCGGGAGCTGCTCCCAAGGGCACACTAGAATGAGGGACAGACAATCCCAAACACATTCAAGAAAGCGTATTAGACTGCTAGGGGATGAAGGGCGTTTGTACAGGAACAGACCTGGATCCACCAAAACATGTTTATTTTTAAAATAAACCATTCTTAAACTTTGGTACACCCACTACTTTTCCTAAGAATTTATTTGCTACCCAGACCTCAGAACTAGCAGTTTTGAGTCAATACTACAGGAGAGTAAAATTGATTTCAAAGACAATCCGACTAACTATTGTGTATCTATTGTGACACTAATGACTGCTTTACACGAACACACACATTTGTACTTACTTCAAGGATATCTTTACTTTGGGTTTAAAATAGGGTGCGCTCTGGTCTGCCAAAAAGATGATTAAATCATTTCCTAAAAGAAGTAAATATATAATATTAGAACAATGTATCCCGGTAAGACATCCAATCAGTGCTTACAGGAAGTTTCTGGGCACTGTTGTCAACAAGAAAACTTTTATTTTACTCCAGTGTATTTGCTCTTTCAAGGTTAGTCCTACTTGTCTGATGGAATGAAGATTCCTAACAGTATATCACAAATTCAATGTTCAAAGCGTGGACATGGAAAATGTGGATGGTACAGGCAAACTGAAGCCAGTGGCTTCTTCCCAGAGTCTGAGCGGCTGACTTAGAACCATATAAAGAACATGCCTTATAATTCACCATACTACATGTCAAGCCTTGTCTTCCCCAAACCTAACAGTGCACCCCCTTAGGAAGGCTGTATAGTTTATCAGATGTGTCACACCAAGGAAATGATTAGGCATTTAAGCTGAAAAAATTGAATCCTCCAAGACCTGCCTCCTGTGGCTCCTTTGGGACCATCCCACAGATTGGTGCATTCCTGCACCTCAATGAGCACTCGCTGGAACAGACGTTTGAAATTGTTTCATTAAACACGAGCCACCTTTTAAGTTAAGATTCCCTGTAATCAGTTTGGATGTGCTCTTTCTGCAACACACGGAACTATACAAAGATAGAAGATACCAGGGTCCACAAGCTGCTCTGGGGTCCTTGCAAGAGCCCCAAGAAATCTGGGCCAGAATCCTGTCAGTCAGGTTCTATATAAGCACTTCACTTCTTCCTTGGTTCACTTATTTCTTGACCTTAAATAGTACCTGGTTCTGTGGCTACTCAGGAATGCTAAGACCCTCTAATGCCCATTGTCAGCATCAAGATTTACCAAAAAGTTTGTTTAGTGGTGGTTAAAGCAAAAGGGACTCTCGAGAACTTCAAGTTGGCAAAGAAAGAAGGGATATGGACGACTGGAGTAGTGACCAGAGCAGGGAAAGGTCAGGTGCTCATCAGAGTAGACAGCCCAGGAGGGAGGAGAATGTGCAGTTGGAGAGTCCTTTCCCAAGGAGACCCCGAGCTTATCAGTGGTCCGTGCAAAATGCTTGAGGTGTGGAGTGTTTGGGGAGTCGGAAGGGCACAGTGCCTTTAAAGAAAGCTGGGGCTCCGACAAGGGAGGGGGCGGATGAATTAGGTAAATGTGGAGGAGGGGGAAAGTTCCCTATCAGAAGACACTGTCTAGTTGCATCTTCTCCAGTTCATCAAAGGAAGGAAGATTGAGGAAGAAAAGCAGAAAGGAATGAAGGGGCCTTGGGAGGGAACCTAAAGGCAAGGTCCAAAGGCTCCTGGGAATCAGGAAGGACGTTGGAAGGCAGATGATTCCCTGGGGAAGGGGGGGCGGTGCATAGGTGAAGGGCCCCGGCTTTTGAGGGAAAACAGCTGGGGTGCTTCCAGGGCTTTTGGGGGTAGATCAAACTGTGGGTGGCCAGGCCAGGACTTGGGGTTGGAAAAGATGGGGCAGACAAGCAAGCTGTCAAGGATGCTGGAAATAAAGAAAGAGAGACCGAGCTGGGGGAGACGGGCCGGGAAATGCAAGAGGACCAGCCATCCGGGCAAGGGATGTAGGGAACACCGGGAGGGGCACCGAGACAGCGGACAGAGGGAGGGCCGGGCAAGCACTGACTTTCCCGCAGCACGAAGAGGTCCGTCTGCTTGTCGGAGTTGAGGTCTCCGAAGGCCGCCAGGGTGCCCCAGGCCTCGGCCCCAAAGAGTTCGGCCGTGACGTTGTGCAGCGCCCGAGCCGGGACCGGCCCGACTCCCAGCAGCGCGAGCCCCCCAAGCAGCGGCGTCAACAGCACCCACGAGCTGGGCAGCCGGCCCGCCGCCGCCGCCGCCGCCGCCATGGCCGCCCCTCGGCCCCCGCCCGCCGGCCCAGCGCCGCGCTTGACGGCAGCCGGAAAGCACCGCGCCGCCGGCCGCGGGAGAAAGCGCGCGGCCCCGGGGCTCTCACGAGCTGCCGCTGGTTCCCCTCTCTCTCTCTCCGGCAAGGGCAGCTTGTCCGAAGCTCGGGAGCCTCAGGAGCTCGGTCAAAGGTCGCCCTGGCGCTCACTTCCGGCCGGCGCGCCTCACGACAGTGTCGCGCGGAGGGGCGGGGCTACAGCCGGGAGGCTCTGACAGGAGGCCGGGGGGGCGCGGTGGCCTAGGCGGCGGCGGCCCCAGCGCGATGGCGGGGGCGGCCGGGCGCATGGCCGAAGTTAGCTGGACGGTCTTGGAGCGAAGAGCCCGGGCCAAGCGCTCAGGTTTGGCGGGCTGGGGCAACCCCCCCCCCCCACTCGCGCCGCGGGTCGTGCGCCCCCCTCGAGCGCCTTGGGTGGGAGGCAGGTGGGGGTCCCGGAATAAAGCTATGCCCGCGTGTGCTCCCTCAGTAGGCAGTCGGCGGTCTCCCCGCAACCTGCAGAAATTAGGTGGCGGGCCCAACATTACCCCGTGTGTGTTACCCCAACTCTAGTTCGTATGGGGCCCCCCTCAGAAAGTACTGGCGTCGACTTCGCCCGGGGGCTTCCTCCTTAGAAACCAGGCGGCGGCCACCTCGCGGGGGAGGGGAGCGTGTCCTCCTCCTGTGTGTGCCCCTCCCCCCCGAAAAAAGTCAGGGAGCTTCGTGCGTCTGTAATCTGGTCCTGGACCCCGGCGGCTGCTCCCCTCAAGTGCTGATCCCCGGCCGGTTTTTTCCGTGGCAGAAATCGAGGGGGGACAGAGGCTCAGGCCACATAGGTAGAGCTCAGAAGGAAGCAGCCCCCCCACCCCCACCCCAGACAAGGGGACCCAGGGCGCCAGGTTCCCCCGCCGTGGCTCCCAAACCCGGGGCCACCGAGTCAGACGCCGCCGTCTGCAAGTGTCCCGAACTGACTTGTTCAAATTGCAAAGTCACGACTTTGAAGGTAGCACTTGTGGCTGATAGCTCCTCTGGGAGCTTGAGTGAAACTTCCCTCACTCCTGGCTGGCTGGAGAGAATCTTGAGCTAAAAGTGTGGGCAGAAACAGGAAGGATGGTGGAATGACAAGTCTGCTATTGAGAATCTTTTCAAGGACTGCTGTCGCTCTGAGTCAGAGTTGGGAGGTGCCACTGTCCATCCTTCCAATCTAAGACCATCCGAAGGCACAGCCCTAGGAAAACTAACTGCATTTGCGTTGATACTAAGAAAACTTTTTTTCTCAGCTGATGTTACCGTTATGTTTTGGGCTTTTCCCACTTAGGAAGTTCTTAGTTGTCTATTGTGCACTCTGACTTTCTTTTTTCCAATTTGAAGAACATAATCTGATTTCATAAATCACACAGAAGAAATTTACCCAATCTTTATTGCTAATTTCATTGTTTTTAAAACTTAAAAAAAGTTCTGCACTTATTTACTTAGGGTTATATTAAATCAACTGAAAAAAGTATGAGAGAAGTTTTCAAAAAGTAGTCTTAGCACATCTTAGCGTCAATACATTTACTTGGAATTGTCACATACAGTTTTGTTTCACACTTTCTCTTAAAATTTTTCTGTGATACTGAAATATTGAGTTGGCCAGTAGCACTGTATCTATCTGGATTATGAAGAGTTATTGGAGTGATAATATCTGGTCACAGAGAGTAACCACAGCTTTTTTATCTGGAACTGAGTTCTGCCCTCAACATAGGTTATGAAAGCATTTCTCTTTCCCTTTGATAAGCATAGAGGGTTTGCTTTCTTTTCCCGTCTTAATTTCCTTTGAAATACATGTC
Organism: Lyroderma lyra; assembly: GCA_004026885.1. Lineage (NCBI taxonomy): Eukaryota > Metazoa > Chordata > Mammalia > Chiroptera > Megadermatidae > Lyroderma > Lyroderma lyra. Next base: position 115,465 of record PVJL010003664.1, read on the forward strand.
ATAACATAAGCTTTCCCTTTCTTAAATTGAGAAAAATTTTTAAATTTTACTTAACTGTTGTTGAATGCAGTCACTTACATTCACTTTCCTGTGCAAAGTAGTTTAGTGCATAGTATAAATGTTGGATGTACCTATATGTTTACATCACAGTAGTAAAAGCAATACCATTGGAAGTTGTTACTCCTACTTAGTTGAGGTTTCAGAATCTTCTGATAATTCTGAAGCACATGTCCCAGGACAGCTTTGAATGTGGCCCAACACAAATTTGTAAATTTTCTTAAAACAGTATGAGATTTTTTTGAGACTTTTTGTTTTTTTTGAACTCATCAGCTATTGTTAGTGTGAGTGTATTTTATATGTGGCCCAAAATAATTCTTTCAATGTGGCCAAGAGAAGCCAAAAGGTTGGACACTCCTGCATTTCCTCAGTGAATCATTGATGTTCTGTGTCATTAAAAATAATCAACCGATTCTTGCTACTTTTAAAAGAATATATAAACAGCTTTGTTTGAAACTACACTAACTTGACTGTGGTATAGATAGGACCATAGAGTTCTGAGCATTGTTACATAGCATAATTACTTCACTGCTCAATAGAGGATGCTACACTTACGTAATGTTTAATAAATGCCTATTATGTATTTGCTGCCTAATCCATCTAAGCAAATGTAACTTACCAAAGCAAAGAAAATCAAATTTTCTAGTCATAAAAGAGAAAATAAAATTATAATGGACCTCAATTATTGTCTTTCTTGCACACTGCATCATGTTAATAACTGCTCACACTGCTTTGAATTAATCTAATGCTGATTGCTTCTAACCCTCACTAAACAGTTTTGGAAATTGCTGTAGTTTAGCCTGTGACGCTTATGATTAGAGTCAACACTTTGAAATGGCCAGCTCACCTGAGGCAGTCGTCTCATCTCCACCAGCTTTCTTAAGGTCTGGTAAGTGTGTAGACCCCAAAAGGGGCACTTGGTAATTGTAAATCCCTTTGTTTCTGAAATTTGATATCATCAAATGATATTAATTTGATTTTGTACCTCGTCGGTGGGCCTAAGCCTGAACACCATTGTTCTGCTATTGTTAGACTCACATTTGCACTGTATGTTGAATGTGGCCTGTGGTGGTGGTGGTGATGATGTACGGTATGGGAAGTGACAGCTGAGGCTCAAACGAGTACATAAAAAGCATCTTGAGTGATTTTTCTCTTCTTGTATAATGGAAATAACTTGTATACAAGAGGAAGTTTTGGTCAGCATCCCAATTATTTACTCTTCATCAACTCCCTGGAAGTAGGTATTTTTGTATCCTTTTTCATAGGCAGGAAAGGGAAGCCCACTTGCTGAAGAGGTGAAGCAACTTGTCTCAGGTCTTGAGACTGATGTTTCAAGACCGTATGCTTTGCCTTCTGTCCCATGGCCTCTGGGTGTCAGGGCGCGGGCAGTGTTGGTGTAGTGGCTCTTAGACTGTCATATGGTGAGCCCCTTGCAAGCTGGAGGAGAGCTGTGGAATGGCTCCCCAGTGAATGCCCAGGATTTTGAAAACAGTTTGGAAGGAGGTTCATGCATCCAGGAAAGACCATGTGTGGGGCCCGCTTTGGAACTCAGGCCCTCGGCTGCACCCATTCTCACTTTACAGAAGAAGAAAATGGCTTTGTTATGTGGCCATGGAACTGAAATGAAGACTCGTCTTTAGGGCTTTTCTTCAGTAGGTTGTGGCTCACCTTGGGCCATTTAAAATCTGTTGGTGATTTTAAGTCAGATGGAAAAAGTCAAGACCCATATGACCTCACTCATATGTGAAATATAAAGCTGAAAGCAACAAAGAAAAACTCGTGGACACAGTCAGTAGTTTAGTGGTCACCTGAGGGTAAGGGGCAGGGGGTGGGAGAGGGAGGAGGGGGTGGGAGAGCGGGGAGGAGGTGGGAGAGGACAGGAGGGGAGTCAAGTATATGGTGATGGAAAGAGAACTAACTGGTGGTGAACACATAACCCAGTACAGAGATAATGTACTATAGAATGTACGACTGGAACCTATGTGATTCTTGTTAACCAGTGTCACCCCAATAAATTAAGAAAAACAAACAAAACAGACCTGTCGGTGTGTGAACACTCTGGGAGAAGTCTGTTGGCAAGAGGCTGCTCTGTCTCTGACGTACCTTAAACAGAACCCAAGGCTCAGGGCTCACGAGCAGGCGAATGTGAGGTGGGCCAGCCAAGCAGTGACAGAAAACTCTCTTTGGTTTCACCATAACCCTGCAGTTCCCCCCTTTATGTCCTTTTATATTTCAAGTTCTGTTTTGGCATGGTTGAGGAGAAAAATCTTGAAGAAAAGAAATAAATGACTTAGGGAAGGATTATAAGCAGGAGATAACTAAGCTCATACTTTAAGGAACTAAAATGACTTTTCCGTTGTCATCAACTAAATGACAAGGTATATGTTATATATAACATTTCCAGTTGATTTCTGATTTAGTTTTTGAACTAAATGAACAAGAGGCCATATATCTTCGGACTGTGTTGTCTTTCTTTTTAGCACCAGGCTCTGTGTGCCATTTTGGCTGTCCAAATAAGGGCTTGATGAGTTTTCAGCACCAGGAAAGTCATTTAGCAGTTATGGGGAAATAGAAGGCTGAAGATAAGCGTTTATGCATCAGCAGTCCTGAACATTTCAGCACCTGAGAGCTGTGCTTTAATATTACATAGGATATTTGAAATCATATACAAGAAGCTTTTCCAGTACCACATTACTAAATCAAAATAGAATGCACCGAGAAACAGAATAGAAAAATTCCAAACCTCACTGTCATAAGCCATTTTAAAGACTGATTCCTTATAAATGACTTTCAATATTTACACTTTTTTGGGGTTTCTTTAACCAAAACTTAGTGATGACTCTAAAGAAATACTTAATACTTTCATCTGTTAAAATAAATACCCATATTTATAGTTTATTTACTAATTTAGTAAGACAGCATTTATGTTGGAAATGATTGTTTACCCCTAATTTATAGTTCCTTGGACACTATCATCATAGGAGAGTGTTTAATGGAGGCATTTTATTTAATAGTCATTTTAAAGCACATCCTGGGGTCACCACTGAGTTTTCCCTGGTAATTTTGGCTAGAAACTATCCAATGTTACCCAAAATGAAATCCAGTGTCTTGCTTTTGGAGAATTAGTTTCCAGCATACCTAGATTATTTTGTGCATTTTAATGCTCGTTATTCTTCTGGGATTTGTTTCTGCTGTTTTGTCTTTATTTCTACTCTTTACTGAAAGTAGTGTGTGTCCTGCATTTCTATGTGTGCATGCTTGAGTTGGATTCTGACTGCCAATGCATTAGTGTGTGCTGTGCTTGGTAGGATTTCCCTTGTTTGCTTAAATCCAAAGACAGATCTGGATGTCCAGGTCTCTCGGTCTGTCTGTCTTTTTTCTTTGTATTCTTAAAAAAAAAAATTATTGTCCCATTACAGTTGACATACAATATTATATTAGTTTCAGGTGAACAACATAGAGATTAGACATTCATGTAACTTACAAAGTGATCCCCTCAATAAGTCTAGTACCCATTGGATGTCCAGGGTTTTCTTTAAAGAACCATAGGGTGATGTGTACAAGACAGTGAATGTGTAGGCAAAGTAAATTAACTAATTGTTAGGGAAGGAGTGTGGCATCCAGTACCTCACAGTGCTCTGATTCCTCGTGGGCCTCCTGCATCCTACACCACGTCAGCCTGGCCAGCTACAGCAGGTCAATTACCGAGGAGTAATTGTTGTAGCACTTTGTGATGAGGTAAGAAATGCCTTGGCATTTTTACTTTTATTCTTAGATGATAAGATAATTTAAAAATTACTCTTCTTAGGGAATAAGAGGTACAAACTTTCAGTTATAAATAAGTCACAGGGATAGAATGTACAGCATAGGGAAAATAGTGAATAATATAGCTTTGTATGGTGGCAGATGGTTATTAAACTTATTGTGGTGATCACCTCATAAGGTATATAAATGTCAAACCACTGTGTTGTACACCAGAAGCTAATATAATATTGTATGTCAACTATACTTCAATACAAATAAAGGCAAAGAATTCATTTCCTTCAAAATTAGAAAAAAATTCTTAAAATGAATCATCAGCTTATCTCTATCTTGTCTGTCTTAAGTTTACAGCATCTAAGTGAGTATCAGCATGTGACTCGAGTCTTTTCCTTTACTGTCGATGTCTTTTTAAGTTCTTTGATGAATTTTCTCTTACTGATTTGATGTGATGGGCCTATCAGTACCTGGGAAAGTTTTATTGTATATTCTGGGCAAAACTCAACTTTTTATTTTACATGTCTGATGCACTCTTCTTTTTAGACATGATAGGGGTAGCCTTGCTTTCAGCCTAATTGAGCAGTCAGCTAATCAAAAAGTTTCTACTGGCTGAAAGAGACCATGGCCTGAGGCTCCTGGGTTGTCACGGGTTGTGTCCCGCTTTAAGAGCCGAAGGAAAAAGTACCCATTTTGTGTTCAGCCATATGTGAACCTCATCCTGCCTCAGTTTACTGCGTGTTTGAACTTGAGCAAGTTACCTTACACCTTTGATGCTGATTTCCTTCTGTGTAAAAATAACGATGATAAAACCTACCCAAAGGGATCATTGTGAGGATTAAATAAGACATATGCAAAACACCTGCTTTTAGTAACTGCCCACTACACTTCAGCTGTTATCTTCCCTGCAAAAAGTCTTTTACAATATTGCTGATATGTGTTTCAAAGTAGGACTTATACAAAAACAAGTCATGGTTGCTTTCCCTCATTTTGATCTAAGTGGCCATTTGATTAAGAAAACGTGTGCTAAAATGCAGTTAGCGTGAATCAGATTACTCAGAGTATAGCTCTTATTTTATTCTAAGTCCATTTCATTTTTGTCAGTAATCACTGTAAGTCTAAAGAAACTGTTTCTGATGGTTACCATGGACACTCCTGTCAGGCAGCAGGAGAGCAGCCATTATTTTATGTATAGTTAGAAGATTTTTTTGGTCCTACATTGGTATGCATTGGGTTCCCTTCAAGTAGGATGGAATTTTCTGAAGCACTTGTAAATTGCATTCTGCTGGGAGCTCTGATACCTTCTTACTAGGTCCTGCCCTGTAATCTTCAAGATTTAGGAAATTGAGGCCACATGATAGGGTTTAACTCCCTGGGCATGCCTCTCAGTGACCATAACGCTTGCTCTCCTTTGTGCTGTTATTATCCTTCGCGAAGATGAGGCTTCAGATTTTATAGGTGAGATGGATTCGTGAAGAGTACAATGGCTCGCCTCACCGCCTTGCATCATTACAGAATACTCACATTGTGCATCCTGAAAAGCCATTTTCCTCTTGCTGGTGTCTGGATCATCAGTTTTCTGTGAAGCTAGAAAAGGGTGACAGGAATGCCCCAGAATTCCCGATTCTGATCCTGGTGCCTACCAAACATTTCCAGATGGGGATGTGATGGGCATCTCAGATATAACCTGGGCAAAGCACAACTCTTCTCCCTCCTGCTCCACCCCAAACATATGCCTGCCCCAGTCTTCTCCATTTCAGCAGGCTCAGCGTTACTCTTTCAGCTGTGCAAGTTAAAAATACCGAGGATATTCCTTCCTTCAGCTTTTATTTAGTTCCTTTGTAAATCCTTTCTACTGTATCTCCAAGAATGTATACCGAACTCTGTTCTCCAGGTGTGCTCCTGCCTCTGTGGTCTAAACTCCTGAAATAGCCTGCTCCTCTGTCTTCCCAATCCTGCTTCACTGCAGTCTGTTCTCCACCCAGCAGTGGTTAGAACCTTTTAAAATGTGAGCCAGACCATGTCCTTCCTGACTGTGCGCACAGTTCCCGTTCCCTTCCCTGGCTGACCCGGAGTCGCCTGGCTCCTGCCTGCCCCTCTGACTTCCTCGGGAAACACTCCTCTGTCCCGCTCCGCTCTGCTGCCCTGCTGACTTGCTTGGTTCCTTAAGACACAGAGAGCCTTTGGGCTCTCTGTCTCAGCTGTTTTTTCTGCCTGGGAAGCTCTCTCTCTTGCTGTTTGGTCAGCTCGTCCCTTTCAGTTGTCTTTTAGGTTCTCATCTTAAATTTAGCCTTCTCCGCAAGGCCAATATTAAGTGCCCACCCCCCAACCCCACCCCACCCCACCCCACCCCACCCCCACCCCCGACATCGCTCTTAATTTTAATTCAAATTGAGCGACCTTTAAGTATGGCTTACATAAGCTAGTTGATTTTAGAGTCCTGGCGGTGTCCACTCTTTGGGCTTCCCAGGGCCACAATGGGAGAAGAACTGTCTTGGGCCACACATAACATACACTCACACTAACGATAGCTGATGAGCTAAACGAAGGTCGTAAAAAAGTCTCATTACCTTTTAAGGAAGTTTACGAATTTGTGTTGGGCCACATTCAAAACTGTCCTGGGCTGTGTGGGGGCTGCAGGCCACGGGTTGGACAAGCTTGTTTTAGACCTTTACTTTTTTTGTATTAAACATCTTTTAAATGGTCTGCTGATAACAACGTTTCCATGTTAAATGTCTTTAAAAGAGGTATTTAAAAGAAGAGCTTATTTTCTTCATTTACATATTTCTGAAGGAAATTATCTTTGCTTTGTGGAATCTTTCTATGAAATTTTTATCTGTTGTTTCCATCAGTTCAAAGATCCTTGTGTTTGGTTATGTTGTCTTGTTTTCATGGTAATACACAGTGAAGCTCAATTAATTTGTTATACCCACTTAATCCCAATTCTCAATAGGCTTGTAGCTTTGATAATAATCATTTACTCAATAACTGCAAGAATAAAACATCCTAGCAGGATGTAAAGTTAATTATTATAATTTAAAGGAATAAAAACTATTAGAAGTTATCACTGGACTCTTTCTCCTGCTGTATTACACTATATGATATTGATATTTGTACCTAAGACCTGTAGCAAATTTAAGCCTTTCCTCGGTCTTACTTATGCTATAATACCTTTTTAGCTTGAGTATTTCCTCCCCTCTGTACCCCTGCTGTGTTACTATCTTACTTCAAGACCCCAGGATGATTATTGTAACCAGCAGAGGACTCTTTTTGGGTTACGTGACACCCTTAGCTGACCCTCCCCGTTACCCAAAGGCTAACGTGCAGACCTGGACCGTGCGGTTGGCAGCTTCCGCTGTTGGATTTGAGCGTCCCTCCCCAGCCGCCTGTCCCCCTTGCCTCTCAGCTGCGGGCTGCTCATCACTGTGCGTGCGGCTCCTTAAAGAGCCTTTCTTGGGGTGCTTGGTGCACTTCCATCATTTTTTATTCTGTTCCAGTGATCTCTCACCTTTACGTATTTTCTGACAGTCCCTTTCCTCTGCATCCCAGGTTTCAGTTAGCTGTTCTGCTAGTCCCCGTGGCACTTCCTACATACTTTTAGCTCGGATGTCACTGCTTTGCTGTTAGATAAGTTTTTGTCCATCTCCTTTCTAGCTTATGGAATTCTTCAGGCCAGAGACCGAACCGGTGGAAGCTTTGTATCAGCACCCCCTGATGCAGGGCTTGGTGCTGGGGGCGTAGAGTGGAATGAATGAGTGAATTGGGGTAAAAAGAATTAGTGTGGTTTTGGTATAGAATGAACTTCCCGGCGCTCTGTGGTCTAATCATTTCACCTTTTTATTTGGTAAATAAAATGTGGTGAATTTATTTGTCAACTATTTTGGAATAAGGACACGCTAAATCTATTTTTCTGACTGGTCAAATCCAAAAATGTTCAAAGTTTAAATTCAAAAAGGAAGTGTAATAAGTGAAGCAGAGTGGTGGCCTTCGTGACTAGTGACTGTGTGACTTCGGGAGGGCACTCTTGCTGTTCTCTTAACTGTGGACCTCATCCCCAGGGCCAGACTGCATGGCTGGGTCTGCCTTTGCCCCTTGCCTGGGTGAACCGATGTTTGCTTTCCCTGAAAGGAAATGAAAGAAATTACCTGGATTATTCATCTACATTGTTATCAAAATGTAACTCATCAATACCATGTTTATTTTGTCACACATGCAGAAGGTCAGCGCCCTTTAGTAGGCCTTGTCTGCCACAGTATAGGCTTCACCTAAGGTACCAAGAAATTTGAACTTGGCATTACATTTCAGAAATATGGTCAGGAAAGAGAGTCAAATGATAGACTTTTAAATGAAGTGGGAAGAAAGTAGCTTCTTAAATCTTGCATTTAGAGTAAGTTGAAAACTTGTCAGAGTAAGAAATGATATAAATTTCATTCTGTGAAAGTCCTAAACACAGTGCCAAATAGCGCACCAGAGAAAAACCTCGGTTTTTACAGGAGGCCGCTTCAGGTCAGGGCCCAGCAGTTGTGAGGTATTTAACTTCTAGAAGCCAGCGCGTTTTGGTCTTGTGCAAAGCAGTTGTCTTGAACTAAGAGAAGTATAAGGGAGTGAAATCTAGTTAGAGGACAGGTGCCTCAAGGATAGGATGTGGGCTAAAACTGCTCAGTCACACGGCTAACACAGACAGGGTGCAGAGATCAGTACTGAGATTGCTGGGAAAAGAGCTTAGGATTCGGGGGAAATTGTTGAAGGAGTATTCCTGATTTAAACCTTACCTTGGAAGCATGTAGTGCTGTGAATCTGCATTATAATATTTTCATATAAGAGATGACATTTTCAAGAGAAGACTTGAAATGATTAACTATATAGTCGTCTTTTTTGTTTTGTTTTTCCTGAAACAAAACAAAACAAAACAAAACAAAAACCCCAAACATGCTTCATTGTTACGTTCTGGCTCTTCCACTTGCTAGTGACCTTGAATAAGTCACTTAGCCTCAGTTGTTTTAATCTGTAGGTGGGAATAGTAACAGCACTACCTCCATTATAGGGTTATGAGGGTTAAATGAAATCGTGTGTGAAGCCCTCAACACAGTGCTGCACGCGATAAGTGCTCAAATAATGTGAGGTGTTTTGATGACATGCTGGCAATGATAATGTTCTGATAGTCTTTACCTTTTAAATCCCTTTGACTGCAAGTAGCTTTGCATGTTCATGTTCAGTGTGGCCCATTGCATACTGATATCTCCCATGAAGAATGGTATTGTAAGTGTACTGGTGAGTTATATTGGAATTAAGCGTGCCCTTCTCCAGGACGCAGGGGCCAGAAGAATGAATGTAATTGAAAAGTCGGAGTCCTAAAGAGGGAGTTGGGAGAGCTTGTTTCTCCCACAAAACCAGGGGCTGAGACCAGATGCTCGTGCATGTTCCTGTCTGCTTCAGAAGATCACGGCTCTTGCCTGAGCAGTGACTAGTGACTGGCAGGGTTGTCGAGGGAGAATCTTAATAGGATTTTAGGGCCTGGGCTGGGTGACATTTAGGGCAGATCGTACACGGTGAGCACCGGTTGGAAATTGGGCAGAGATGTTGGTACGATAGCTTTGGAATGGTTGCTGCAGTGATTCAAAGTGCTGTCTTGATCATAAACACTTCTGGCTGGCTCCTGGCCCGACCTCCTAGGAGCTGCAGAGTTGGTTTTCCTAAGATGACAAAGTGCTGTTTGATTATGATTCCCTCATCTTCCCTCCCTTGCCTTCCTCTCTCTTTTTTTACGGGATGGAGTCACTACCTCTCCAGAGCCCTGGATCGCCTGAAAATGCAGGACTGAGTCATAGATCTGGGATCCGCATGCTCCCAGGCGAGGCCCTGCTGCTGCTGGGGATGGACTGCACTCTGAGGAGCGAAGTCTGTCTGTGGCACTGTTGTGGTTGGGCAGTAGTCCTTTGTGACATCCTCGTCTCCACTCTGTCTTGTCGTTTAGACTCTAGGTCTGACTTAGGCATATTCTTGTTCCGAGGCTTTAACTTCGTCTTTGGATAAGTGTGTCTTCATGGGCACCCCCAGTTTCCTTGAGCACAACCCCATGGGTCCTGTGTGTGGCCATGGCAGTTCCTGTAGCCTTCTGTCACTAGTAGGACTGCCTGACTGCCACTTTGCTTTGATTTCTGGCCTGGATTTACCTGCACCAAACCCTCTTACTCAGCTGAGCCAGTGCGTTTGGGTTGCCAATTCAAGGCTTCCTTTTGGAGGCCGTGCTGCACCTGATAATAAGTTAAATTTTCCAGCAGATGTTACTGGAAATGACCGGTGTCATTCACATTTCCTTCAGGTCTCTTTACCATGCGAGATGTATATTTATGTAGACATATTTAAATGCATTTATATGAATAACTGTATTTGTATCTCTTGTACGTGCAGAGGATCGTATAGTCTCCATTTCAGGAGGCGTTCTACTTCAGGGTGTAATGCCTCCATTTTTCCGGAGTTGCTCAGCCAGGTGAATGGAAATGAGGCGGAATTGGTCAGCAGTAGAAGTTTAGCTGATTTTCCCCCCCAATCCAATTTGTTTTCCATGAGTATTTCTTTGAGAAACTGAAGTGCTAATTGCTTGAAGCTGTTTGTGGCCCCTGCTGGTGGCGGGGGCGGGGAGGAGACTGGGATTTGGCCCCTTTTATATCCCATGCAGCTTTTCATTTAAAGCAGAATGATGCCGGGAGTCTTATTTTCCTGGACATTCTTGTAGGACCAGATTCAGCCATCACAGAATGAACATAAAAATGAGGGCAGGCACTTCAAGTAATAGAATATAATTTTGTTTTGAAAAGGAGAGGAAGCAGCAAGCAGTCTTCAAATTAACTACAAAAAAACCAGCCAGTTCAAGGCTAATTTCCATCACGGTTTCATGTTACAGTGGTAGTTTAGTTTTACTGGCAGTACTATAAGCTGAATACCTTAAATATCAATTGTCATGACTCCAGTTTTCATTTCAATTTTTTGCTGCAATAAAATCCTTATAACTAAATTACAATGCAAATTAAAGTATGGCAAAATTTTAATAGTCTTACTGCTCACACAGTTACATTCTTCCAGTTTTGTATTACATAAAAAAGAAACCTAATAGTCCATAAAAAATATGGTAAAATTAAGCTACACTTAGAATGGACATGAAGCGTTTTAAGCCAAACTAGGTATGTATTTTGGATAGTGTACTGCTTTATGAATATACTTAGAACTTAAAGCATGCCTGTTAAAGTGTTCTGGTCCTATCATTTTAAATGCATGTATCAGAAAGGAGATGAATGACATGGGTGTGGCAGCTTCATATGCACTCTACACCTTTTAACCAAAGGTTTGATTCTGCTGCGAAGCATCTTGTGTTTGCTTCGTCTTCCCCGAGACAAACTATTTTATAGGGCATGTGTGATGCTGGCCTCATTGGGCTGTGAGGTTGTTAGTGACTTCTTAGTGAAACTCAGTGTGGCTCTGAAGAGTCATGCTTCAGAAGTTTATTTTGGTGACAGAATTTTATTGAAGGCCTGTTAGCATCACTCTTAGGTAGCACAGTGTGGTATGTTAGAGAGCTTTTCACCCTGAGTGATGCTCCGTCCTCCAGCACAGTCAGCAAAAAGGCAGTCTTGGTTCCTTGTGGCTTCTGCACGCGTGCACTAAACCACTCAGAGCAACCCAAGGATACTGTAATGTCACATTCACAGCTCAAATTCCACCTAGCCAACATTTTATGTTTCTTAAAAATGACTGATTATTTAAATTGCCAGTTTAAAATCACCATGTGAGGCATCCATCCTTGGCTTGACCAAGAAGATAATGATGTTAACCTGACAAAGCCAATTAATCAAGAATTCCTTGATTTCTTCTTTTGCGACCAGTCCTGTGCTAAGTACTAGAGGAGATTCAAAAGTTTAAGGACAGGGAAGGGCAGCCAAGTAGTATTTAATATGCACTGTGCTAGTTGCTTTACTTAAAATATTGCATTTGAGTCTTACAAAAACCCCGGAGGTTATGTAATTTCCCCCACTTTGCAAATGGGACGACCTGGCCCAGAGAGGGCCTGAGTCCTGAGAGTTGTGAAGGGGTGGATCTGTGATTGTAGCCCAGGTTGGTGTGTTTTCAAACCCATGTTCTTTCTACAGCCTCTTAAGAATTAAGACTCCCCAATGTCTTTACATGCTGGGGGTAGAAGGGGAGGCAGTGGAGAACAGGGAGACCTTTTACTTGATTGAACCTTGTGTTTAACCTTATTCACTAAAATGTGCAAGTTGGCTTGTGAAATGTGAAATACGATTTGGTTTCCATGTACTTTTGGTCCGTTAATGGTTTTATTGTGGGTGGGTCTTGACAGAAGGCTGCTCATGGACATAGAACCTCTGGACAGCCTTGGAACAAACCACTGAAGTGTGAGGGTGTAGAGTAGGAAGTGACAGTGCTTAGTTCACCCTGTTTTCCTTGGCCAGTGGTCTAGGCTTCACTGCATTTTGATGACAAGAAATTAACCAGCATTCATTATCTACAAAGTCTCTACTGTTGTTTGGAAGTGTTTCTAGTTTTATTCTGGTTGTGAATATGTTTTATTCCTATGGTCAGCTTATTTTACTAATTCATAGTTTATTGTGGTTTTTTCCAAGTAATATTCAAGACTTTATTCATGCATACTGTGCAGAGTGTTATCAGGGCAGTTTTTAATTAGTAGTAATAACATTCATATTAAATGCATCACTGAACTTTGCCAAGACAAGAAATACAGACGAGGCTTTGTCAGAGTGTAAACGATAAATGGAAATGTTTCAGTTCCATTTTTCAAAATGCTGAATGGTTTGAAAATATTATTTCTGCAGGACTTACGTAAACTAACATACAACACAGCAACATGCCTAATGTCACATATTTTTATGACTATGATAGCAGAAGACATATTAAATTAGATATTTCTTATAAAGATTGGGGATAATATATAATGAAGTTCTTTTTTTCCTTCTATGTAATTCAATTAATAATGAACTAAGATTCTATGATTTAACTCTTAGAAGTTTGGAATTTAAAAATTTCACTTGTAGTATATGTATGAAATAATGACTGGGGTTCTCTTGAGAAATCTTACATGTTCAGATTAGCATTATCCTTTATAAAGTGACCCCTTTGTAAGGGTATATACATTTATTCTAGTGATTAAATCATTTTTAATCATATCCTTTTATGATTTCATTCAGGTCCTCCTTTAGGAGCAATAGAAGAACAGAGCGCAAGAACAAAGCAGAAGCATAGAACAAGTTGGGCTACTTTATGATCACAGCTTAGGTTATTGTGCAGTGGATCTTATTTAACTCCGTCTGCCCCAGTGAGTCATCTTGTTCATTGCAGCTGGTTCCCAGTAACTTTTGGCAAATTTAGATAGCCGAGGGTATCAATTCCATTCGTTCAGTAAATATTTACTCAGTGCTCACCAGGTGCCAGGCACTGTTGGCATTGGGGTTGTAATAGTGAAAGGAACAACTGCTGCTGGGAAAGTGGAATACATGTGCCACTTCTGAATGCATCTTTTTGTAAAGAGGAGTTCCAGAAACTTTTTAGAAAGATTAAAATTGTTCAAGTGCAGCTCTGACCTCACAGAAATCATGCAAATTCACGGTACGTTAATGACAAGGTACTCCACTAGATTATAAGTAAGAAAGGAACATGAAATAGCTAATTGAGTGATTGGTGTTCATAAGGTCAACACACGAACCAGCAACCAGAATGAATATGCTTAACTAGATTTATAGGCTGTGCTCCTCCTATAAAGGTCACTGGTAGAACTTTTTATTAAAAATAAAATGGTAACAGTGGAATGGCCTTTTCACCTCTTACTTGGATAAGTTGACTGGACAAATTTTACTTCATTTTTATAAAGTTGTGTTATTTCATATTTGCCATTTCATATTTTAATTTAAAATATGTATCTTACCCCACTTGCCACGGAGACACGTATAGACACAGAAAGTTGAGGGTTCGGATGAGCTGTGGTAATAAATGGAGGTGAAGTAGGGGAGAGTGGAGATGTGCGTGTGTGGGCACGTACATATAATCCTGGAGCGTCTGTGCTCCAGGCGGAAGATGGAAGCAAGGAGCAGGGGCTCGGAGCTCTTCTGAGCCACACGTTCGTGTGACGTTTCGTGGTGTAGCGGGGAGCGCACACATGCACTTGGTCTTCGCAGAGCGCTGTGTCTGAATTCACACTTCTTTGTGCCTCAATTTGATGCCACCCTCATAGCTTTGTCAGGATGATGCAATGAGACAGGGTGTATAAAGCATCTTGTACAATGTGTGGGAATAGGCATTCAAAATTTCCCTTTTTCACCTAAAAATAATTATACAGGTAATAAGTTAAATCATTCTTGTGTATTAATAATAGATGATCAGAACTATATATAGAGTACAAATCACTGTCCCCTCCCTGGGAGTACTCATTTGTAACAGTTTGGTGTGCATCCTTCTAGACTTTTTAAAGTAGTTGTTAGTTTATCTGTGCATGCACATATATAAAATCACAAAGGTATAGTTACTTTCGCTTACTTTGTAATACACAGTATTGTATGTATGCCTTGTTCTATGACAATACTTCACACTATTTTTTTTTTGGTCTTTCATGATATTACAAATAAGTCTATCTCATTCTTTTAACTATTTCAAGGTGTGTCAGAATTCATTCATTCCCCTACTTGGGGCACATTCATTCCCTAGTGTTTTAAATTTCTATGCATAGATGAACAGAACAATGAAGAAAATCCTGGTTTCAGTTTGGTTTCTTTGTTTTGCAGAGGAGATATTGGTCATCTTGGAGATGCTCAGAGTGCTAAGTCATGTATAGTGTATTCAGATCTTTTAACTAACAAAGTTAACATGTATGCATTTTCAAGTTAGTAACTTAAGTATTTCAGCTTGTCTACTGGGAATCGGATGAGGTGGCACTTGGTCATGAAATCAGATGGTACAGATGGGGCAGGAGCAGGAGATAGGGTAGCTTGTGAGAATAAACTTGTACACTGATCATCAAAAGTTTTCTGAAGCAGATAGTTTCCTTGGGGTAAGTTTCCACTTGCACAAATTTTGTGTATTTTTCTGCTAGAACCCAAAACCTGTAGAAAAATGAAAGTGTGCTGTTTACTTAATTTCAACTTTGTGTCAATATCCAGGATTGAGTCCTGTGTAAAATACTTTTTTTTACAAATCACCGTAGGTAATGGAGATTTTTAGAGACCTTAATGCAACCACACATAAAGCTGACTATTGTTTAAGCTATTAAGCTATTTGTAAACACCATATGTCCATGATAGGTTTGAAATCTTGTATAGAATTGTCGTATCTCGGAAAATATATGTAGGCCAAATGCTACATTATTTAGTGGGTACTAGAGTTTTAATACAGCTTTTGAAAATTAAGTTGTAATTATTTCAAGAGGAAATCATGTATTACAATCCCATACCTGGGGATGTTCTCTGCTTATAATTTAGGGTAAATGGATCTCTCTATTCAATAGTTTGTAACCTAAAAGATCCTGGACCAATTTGATCTTTTAAAATTAAAACATGTAGAAGTAACTACTTACTTTAAAAACAGTTTATGAAACAAATTCCTCGTGGATCAACTACCTAAATGGGAAGTTTTGTTTTTTTTACATGATAAAAAACTTAGTAGAAAATTGAGGTGGCTATATATGTAACTTAGAGGTCATCAAAACCTTTTTAAATAGCAAGAAAAACTAGAATCTAGTGAAGAAAGACATATTTGACTAGTAAAATTCTTTTATATTATAACATTAGTATATTAATGAAAGCTCAGGGGACAATATTTGAAATGGGAATGTTAAATAACAAACAATATATGCAAAGAGCTCTTCTTAGAAATTGATGACATAATCACTAACAAAGCAAAGAGTAATGGGGTGTAGGCAGTTCACAGAAGAGCAAATCCAAGTGGCCAGTTGGAAAGGATTCTCAAACTCACTAACAGTATGGGAAATGAAAATTAAGTAAAAGTGAGATACAACTTTACTCCTGTCAGTTTGGGAAAACTATTAAAAAAGTAGAACACTTAATTTCTGGTAGGAATGTGAAAATTTTTAGTCTTTTTAAAAATGCAGTTTGCCATTATTTTGTAAGAAGTACGTTATTTAATCTAATACTATTGGGAATTCAGACAAGAAGTGGGGAAACTTTTTTCTGTAAGGAGCCAAATAGTAAATATTTTAGACTTTGCGGACCATATGGTTTGGGTTGTAACTCCTCAACTCTCTGTGCCATCACTAAATGCAGAATTGGAAGACATGTGTTGTAACATGCTGGTGTATGGTATTTCTGATGTACAGACATATAGGTATAAATACAGCCAAGAGCATATATAGTAGTAAAATAAATGAGAAAGTATTGAGTTTTGAATATTTATTCCTTTGATTATAATAACTATTCAGTTGTAAGTTTATGTAATTTATTTTATTCTATTTTATCATTAAATTTATTGGGGTGACATTGGTTAGTAAATATTACATAAGTTTCAGGTGTGCAATTCTACATCGTCTATGTGTTGTGTTATGTGTTCGTCACCCGGAGACAGGTCTCTTTCCATCACCGTGTATTTGAAACCCTGTCCCTTCTCCCCCACCCCTCCCCCCTTACCTTCAGATAACCACTAAGCTATTGATTGTGTCCATGAATTTTTGTTTCTTTGTTGCTTTCAGCTTTGTGTTGCACATGAGTGAAATCCTATGATTCTTGTTTTTTTCCATTTGGATATTTTGCTTTGCATGATGGTCTTAAGGTCCATCTGTGTTGTCCAAATGGCCCTATTTCATCTTATAGCTGAGTAGCATTGCATTGTGTATATGGGGTACATATATCTTTTGTAGACTAAGGTCTTCAAATTTAGGGGGTAGATACCAGAAGGGGGATTGCCGGATCATATGGTAACTCTTAGTTTTTTGAGGACCCTCCACACTGTCCTCCATGGAGGTTGTACCAGTTTGCACTCCCACCAACAGTGTGTGAGGGTCCTTTTTCTCCACAGCCTCTTCAGCATTTGTTGTTCCTTGTCTTGTTGATAATAGCCATTCTAGCAGGTGTGAGGTGGTGTCTCATTGTGGTTTTGATTTGTATTTCCCTGATAGCTAATGAGGATGAGCATTTGTCATGTATCTGTTGGTCATTTGTATGTCTACCTGGGAGAAGTGTCTGTTCAGGTTCTTTGCCCAATTTGTTTTCTTTGTTGTTGAGTTGTACAAGTTCTTTATAAATTTTAGATATTAACCCCTTATCAGAGGCATTATTTGCAAATATTTTCCCCCATTCAGTTGGTTGTCCCTTTGCTTTGCTGATGGTTTCTTTTGCTGTGCAGAAGCTTTTTAGTTTGATATGGTCCCATTCACTTTTTTTTTGCTTTTACTTCCCTTGCCTTTGAGGTCAGGTTCATAAAGTCTTCCCTAAACCCAAGGTCTATAAGTTTAGTTCTGATGTTTTCTTGTATACAGTTTATTGTTTCAGGTCTTTTTTTTTTTTTTTTTCCTCCTTTGGGTAGTTCCCTGGCTGGGAATCGAACCCAGGCCGCAGCGTTGAGTGCTGAAGCCTTAGCCACTACACCACCAGGGAACTCCCTAGTTTCAGGTCTTATGTGGAGGTCTTTAATCCATTTTGAATTCATTTTGGTATATGGTGACAGTTCACAGTTCAGATTCATTCTTTTGCATAGGGTTTTTCAATATATAATTGAACTTTTACTTATGGGTGCTTAGTAGCCAGCTCCCCAAATCCCTGAAAATCTGACAGTTGATTGTCTCCCCGCCAGTACTAGTCATCTGGCATACCACTGGCTATACTTACGTATAAGGATGTTTTGTAGTATTGCTCATGGTGGCAACAGTAGGATATCATACCTGCTGGTGGGGGAATAGTTGGCTAAGTCGGATGGCACCGCCACCCTGGCGTGTGTTGCTGTCTTAGACAGAACCGTTGCCTTCAGTGATTTCCACACATGTTAAGTGAGAGGAGCACAGTGCAAGGGCGGGTGTGTTTCATGGTCGCGTTTTTATAAAACAAGCAATGACAGATGCCCCATTCTTCACCATGGGGCCATTCTGGTGTCATCTGAAGACTCTTTTAGAAAATCACTAGGAGCAGGGTACTGCGTATTACCTATTTTTACCCGCAAATCATCTCTCGCCACCAGAAGATAATGGGACTTTGCTTACTTTATAGGGCTGGCTATCTGCTTAAATATAACGGGATTTGCCATACCTTGGCTTCCAACTAGCATAGTGGACATAGCAATCCCTGAACATAAATGCTTTAATTTTTCTAAAATACCAGATTCTTAATGCATGCCGACACTCCTCCCCCTACCCCAAGGTAAATGATAGGTTCATTCTTTTGCTGTGCTGTCAGACTATGTGACACACATTCCCTAAATCCAAAGGTGGATGAATTATGACCTTGAGTTTATGACTTCTGAGTGCTTTTAACAAGAAAGAGAGACAGTGCTTAGTCTGAAGGTCCAGATGTCTTTCCTTTCACTCAAGAGTTGAGAAAGTGCACCAGTCAAGTGAACAGTTTTCTGTGTCCATTTTGTGGTGAGTTGTGCATTCTGTAGCTTTGGAGCAGGGTGCTCTGCTAAGACTGGAGTCATTTTCATGGCTGAGAAGTAGAAATACTTTTTGCTTGTAGTACAGATGGTAAGTGTCACCCACCCAGGAGAAAGTGGAGGCTTCAGTGTTTCAGTGTGACAATGGTCTGAGTGATTGTGGAGGGGTGTCTGTGAGACAGTGTTCTGTTCATCCTTGAAGTTTTGATGGTGGGGGGTAGGGGGGTGGGGGTGGGGGGTGGGTGATTGATAGAAAATTGCCTGACAAAGTATGAGCATAATGTTTGGATTTCAGGGCGTGGTAGAAGATGTTTCTCAAGGAGAAATAAATTACTGAGTTACAACTTCCACCTGAGCATTAGTGCTACTTCAGTTGTTAAGTAGACATATGTGTTAGTTGGATTGACTGCAGGGGTGAGGGTATTCCATAACATCAAAACTCTTCTGTACTTGTTAGCAGGGCGCTTTCTTCTCTCTCCTTCCCCCACCAAAAATTTGAACAGTAGTGAAATACGGCAGCACACAGATAAAAACAAAAATTAGATCGCTGTGTAGAGCTTCTTCATTTGTTTAGAATTTTTCTTGGTTTATTTGGGTGAAACTGAATTTGATGAGATTTTCTTTATTTTAGGCTCAGTTTATGAACCTCTTAAAAGCATTAATCTTCCAAGACCTGATAATGAAACTCTGTGGGATAAACTGGATCATTATTACAGAATCGGTAAGCAAGATTTGAACAAGACTTGTGATTAGGCAGCCATGATTAGCATTACTGCGCCTGAGTTCTGTTATTTATACATGCATGATGTGATGATGATGGCCTCTCATTTGGATGTTGTGCTGGTGTCAGTGCTTAGTAGTGACAGATTCCAATTGCATATTGACACTGGGACGGGAAGAGGAGAAGTCATTTCAATCCCTTCAATAATTTGAAAACTGTCACCAATATCCTTTGGGTCCTGTTAGCCTTCCTAAACATTACTGTATTTGAGAACTGGAGGCCATTTCTTTTTATTTATTTATTTATTATGTGGGTGGTTCCCTGGCTGGGAATCGAACCCAGGCTGCAGCGTTGACAGCACCGAAGCCTTAGCCACTACACCACCAAGGAACTCTGCCGTTTCTTGGTTAATACTTACAAAGATTGAGTAGAAGGATCCGTTGCTTATTTACTTATACACAGTTACTAGGTGGTCCTGACTCTTTTACTGCCCTTTCTGATTCATTGAGATACGAAAGGTGATCAGGTTACTGTTACTAATATCAGGTCCCTGCTTTTTTTCTCCCTGGCAGGATTAGTCTGACAAATTTTGATTTTTAATGTGAATCAGCAAGTCTGAGATGTGTTTGTCTGGGGCTTCCATGTGCATCAGACCGTAGCTGGAAATGCCTATTAATTTTTTGTCACTTTGCTTTATGTGCCATTTACTTGCCCTAGGATGGCAAATCATCTAAAATTTGATTGATTTGTCTCTCTGAAGATTAGGATATTTTCATTTAACTTCATGTAAAACCTTATTTCAGCCTATTTTGGTCAGGAGTCTGGTATCTCTCTTTATGTTGCCCTTTTATTATCTTTGTAGCCATAACTAGCTTGAGATTGGCTGGAGTGACTGCCATGCAGGAGTTTCTGCATCGTGAGAAGTTTTATGCAGCTTAGTTTGGAAACCACAAAATTGTCAGAAGTGGGATGAGGCTGAGGAAGCCAGGAAAATGGGTGGTCGTTCGTTCATTGTTTTTTTTGTCTTCAATCGCAGTCAAGTCGACATTGCTGCTTTATCAAAGCCCAACCACAGGTCTCTTTCCCACCAAAACGTGTGGTGAAGATCTGAAGGCCAAGATCCAGGACAGCCTGTACTGCGCAGCCGCGGCCTGGGCCTTGGCCCTCGCGTACAGGTAAGCGGGTGAGCCCTCCGCTGGCACCTCCGGTCTGGGCCAGAGCACCTAGTTCGCCTGAGAGGCACTGCGCGGCTGTCTGCCGGCTCTCTTGCGGACTCGCTGTGTGACGTGTGGCTCTCCTGTCCTCTTTTAGGCCTCAAAACCTTTTGGTTTTCCTAAGGCTTTACATGAGACTAGTTTTAAGGTTTTAGACCCAAAATTTTCATCTCTGGGTTTGCCAGTCAGCAGTAGTTTTGGGCAGAACGAACTGCCCATTGTCATTGAATTGGTTGGTGTCAGTCACACACGGAATTGATGGTGAGTAAAGTTTGCAGATGATAAAACTGGGGCCCAGAGTAGTTGAAAGGTTTGTTCAGAGTTACACGATGAGTTCATGACACAGCCAGGTCCAGGACTGCCCCAACAGGCTTCTGTGTTCTTCTCACTGGACTTCGTGGGCTATCTATCACTTGTTCGTTCTGGTTGTAAGTCAGCTAATTATTTTATAAAGTAAAAAAAAAAAATCCTTTCACAACACAAAATTTCTCCATAATTTATTTCATTGTGTATGGAAAGCAGCCACCTTGGGTCCTGACACATAGTCAATAGTAATACATTTTAACCATGTTTAAGATTAGGTTTCTGAATATTAATTTTCTGAAGCTGACACATATACTTCTGATTTGAAAATTGCACCTTTCACATAACAGTGATTCCTTGGTTGTAGGTCATTGACATGTCACGTTGTACAGGAAAACCAAATACTGAGATAATATGAAGTAGCTTGCTGATGTCATGACAAGCATTTCTTTGGGTGCTTGATGTGAGCACAGTATAGGCTGCTCCTGGTCCTAGGAGTACAGGGAGCACCTTAACCAAGTAGTCGAGTGAGTGATGAGGCAGATGACCTCAGGTGTGTCCCGATGTGACAGTTGTAAGTATACATGGCCCATGTTGACTTCTTACCCAAGTGTTTAAATAGATCTGCCTCTGAATAAACCATCGGGCAAAGCCAGATTGTGGCTATTTGTAATTGAACTTGCCTGGACTCTTAGAAAGTGCAGCTATCGTAGGTTAGAAAATAGGTGTGGAAATGGCTGGATTAAGAAAGACTAGGGAGATGTGGCATGCAGGTGCAATGCAGGATTCTTAATTGGACTCAAAAAACACTACAAAGTATATTTGGGGATAATTGGGTCAACTTGATATAGAACACATATATTTGATAATACAGGATCAATGTTAAATTCCGATTATTTGATAGTGATGCTGTGTTACGTAGGAGAATGCTCTTGTTTTTAGGAGATACTTCTTTGATGTGTAAGGGTGGTGATGTTTGTAGTTGGCTTTCAAATGGTGGAGAAAATAAGTGGTAGAGAATGTGAGCTGATTTTAACAACTGCTGAATCCATGGGAAGAGTAAAAGATTTATGCATCGTGGTATCCTTTTAGCTTTTCTATTGATTTGCAACTTCTAAAGGAAATGTTGGGGGGAAATTGCTTTTAAAAATGCAAGAGTATAGGCCTTTTCCTAGAAGGCCTTACACATCTGATAGACATATCACATTAACACTTGAACCCTATCATTGGTGCATTACTTCTCCACAGGCCAACTTCAAGGAAAATGAAATCAGAGTATCATTTGATACAGATGGCCATGAGACTTCATTGTTTACTAACTAATTAGGGCCGTCCATTTTATTCAGCTCCTAAAAGAGCCATAAATATGACGCTGGGGGTGGCAGGGTGGGGTTGGGTCTTCTTGCAGGAAGGTATTTTGTCAGAGTTTGCCTTGAGTATGCACATTCAACCAGTCTGAAAGGACTCTTTCAAATAGACACTGCTGTAAAAAAATCACTTGTTTTCAACTATAAAAAGTAAAGGAAATGAAATTCCATATTTTAACCCTAATTTGAAGTCATGTTTTTTACCAGTAATTACATTAAAAACAAACAATGCAAAAACCTCATATGATACTTTTTAATATTACATGTAATATAGGTTCAACTTTCTTTTAACAGGTTTTGTAATATTGAGTAAGTTCAGAAACAGTTGTAACACAAACCATGTACATCAAAAGAACATAATTCTTCATAAAATAAATAATTATAATAGTTGTAATTATAAGAACAGTAAAATAAAAGTATGTTATATTTAATTATATTAATTATATAATTAGATATAATGAATGTAATTGTAATTTAAAATGATGGTACATTTGAAACTACAACTTGATATATAAATGACATTTTAAAAAGTAAAACATATTAGTAAGCTTTTCTTCCCTCTAAAACAAAAGTATAAAGTGAACTGAAATATTACATTTAAGAAAAACAAACTATTTCAAAATGTGTTTTGCAGATAAATTACTTCATTGTCTCTAATAAAATATTGACCATATCTAAAATTAACACCAAAGTATACTCTTAAATGCATATGAATTATAAATGTACATGAAATCTTCTTAAGTCCTCTCTGTTCAGACACATATACACACAAATTCAAACAGGTTTCAGGATTTCATGAAATTGTTGACGAGACTTACTGAAAACTAATGTAGTCAGAAAAATCAAATTATGCATAATTTTACAAACTTAATAACTTTATATGATGCCTTCATTACCAAAAGAGATAGGTATAAATCCCTGAAGAGGAAAAATTGACAAGTTAATTTTTGAGGAATTCTTCCTAATGTAAACCATGATTTCATTGGCATTTACAAGTAGAATGAGACAAAATTTCTGTTCATTTTACAACACAGAAATTCTCTCAAACAAATCATCCCAACTTGATATTGTGAAATTACAAAGGGCTTCATCATTATTCTGCGAGGAGGACCCTCGCATTTCTCCAAATGGGAGGTAGTTCCCTTGCTAGTTAGTAACACAAAAAGGTGCCACTCTAACTGGGAAGAAGATAACTCACACAAGGCGTTAGTGCTTAGCATTGTGATAGTATGCCCAGCGAAGGGACTTGACGTTCTCTGTAGGGACATCAGACCTCCAGATGTATTATGTGAGAAAAATCCTGCCCGTTTTATTTTTTTATACTCCCCTAATTTTTACTCTTATTTTATTCCCATTCCACCCCCCTTCAGATCATATTAAAATCTGTATTTGCATCCATAGATCTTGCTAAAAAAAAAAGTAAAATTGCCATTTCCTGGGTAGAAAACAGAGGAAGTATTTTGGTCACTGGGATCACTTTAAATTTTAGGAAAGGTAATAAATATTAATATATCCTGATACCTGTTTGTTTTTACTCAAATGCAACATCTCTTTTACTTCCTCAGACAGAGGAGAAATATTATGGTTACTATTTTATTTGCAGAAGAAAGGAGAAACAGGAGAACTTTATTAGAACAGAAAGATTCTTCATTGTGGCTGAATTATTCTAGAATATCTTAGTTTTGGTTTGATGCTTACTGAAATTATGGGCAGGGAAGTATTTTAAAGGCAACTTTAGAAAAACCTGATTTTTAAAATGAATTATTGTTATTACTATTTAGATGAGGTAAGAGTTATACGCAGAACATTTCATTGAGTTCCTTATATTCCAGCTGTGCTGTTTCCTCCACGTATCAATGTCTGGTCCACTGTTACCCAGGCTATAATTTGCCTCTATTATTATAAAACGCTCGGGTCTGACATTGGGGTAGAAGTAGAGCATAGAACAGACTCCTGGTGGTTTCGCTGCAGTGCCTACCTGTGCACAGGTATGATGCTGTGACGAGAACTTCTCACTGACAGTCAGCACGCTGTTAGAATGATCACCCTCTTTCCCAGGGGCGGCACGTGAGAGCCATAGCTGGAGACAGGGAATTAAGTGTGCTCTTCAAGGAGAAGGGTGATCCTTTTTGTGTCGTGGGGATGATCACCAGACGTTTTAGTTAAGATTTAGTAAAACAATGACTACGCTCTTTGAATTTTTTGTAGTGGGTAACTCTCATCCACCTTTTGAAGGTCACTGATCCACAGTAAAAAGGGACCTGAAGGCCAGGAGAACATCTTCCCCTAGTTCAACAGCTGTTCTTTCTTTTTAAAGCAAGTCATGTGAACTGTGGTCAATTGGTTTTAAACTAAGACCTAAAAATACAAAACTTCAGCCCCAATCCGTCATGTACCATAGTCGACGTGAGTGTGGTTGCAGGTGTCTCTGACTGAAGTGCCCACCCTGGCACTGTTAAACGCATGGCAGAGCAAGGGAGCACATGACTGCCATGACGCGCGCTGCCTGCAATCCAAGTGGCCACGGCTCAACCTCAAGGAGTTGCTGTTAAAAAATTGCCTCCACTCCATGAGTTTAAAAACTCTTTTGGTAGATTTTTCCAATATAGAAATTTCCTTTAAATTTCAGCCAAGTCAATGTAGAAAATATTGTATGCTATTTTAAAAGCCATTGGCTTCCTTCCTTAAAAGACGGAGACATCTGCACAAGCTTCATCGTAGGATTTTTTTTATTGCAACTTTTCTACATCTGCTAGGAAAATGGAGCCTCACTGTTAACAGAATTAGTGGATGGTGCCAGAACACGGGATTAACCAGATAGTTAAATACTTAATTATCAAAAGCTCTGCTTCCTTTTCAAGTCCACGTTCAATTTCTTTCATGAGTTATCTCTCTCACCCAGGCGCATTGATGATGACAAGGGACGAACCCACGAGCTGGAGCACTCGGCTGTGAAATGCATGAGAGGAATTCTGTACTGCTACATGCGCCAGGCCGATAAGGTAAAGCTCTGCGGTGTGGGCGGGGCTCCGCAGGTGGCCTGAGGGTGAACTCTCACCCTGTGGTGTGGCAGGAGCCTCTTCTGGTGGGGAATAGAAAGCCCCAGCCTGGGGCGGTTAGCTAGGTGAGAACAGCCTCCCCTTCCCTCCCAGGGCTTTGAGAGGCCAAAACTGAAGACACACCTTAGGGATAGGTGACTGGGAATTGTTATTTAGGCTTCAGTTTCAGTGTGGCATCTGGTGTTTGCCTGATGAAGACCCAGTGTCTCAGGAACCTCACAGTATCTAGACTTCTAACCAAGGTCGTGGTCCTTGAGAAGATCATCATCAGAATTCCCTTTGGACACTGAGTACTCTGGCTTATATAAGCTTTAGTTTAAAGATGTAATACTTCATTTACATGTGAAGAGGGCAAGAGTTGTAGACTTAGAAAACAGCAAACTTCTAATAGGGTCATTGTGGAAATTAAGGAAAGAATATACACAAAAACTTTTTATACTGTAAAGCAGTATACAAATAGAATGTGATTTTTCCCTACTTACCTACATCTCTGTATCCCCAGGTCCTACTATAGTGTCTGTATGTACCTCGTGTGTCATGTGTCCCCAAGACCACCCCGTTTGATGATTCATAAGCAAAGATGCACATCAGTAATTATATGGTCAATTTTGATTATATAATATTTTGTGTGTTTTTATCATGTGAATGTTATATTAATTTTATGCTTCAAAATGATAAAAAAAGTGATAGCACATTTTTTTTGTAAGACCTATAGCTGAAGTTCAAACTTATTAAATTCATTTATATTCTGCCACCAAAATATGACAACAAGAAAATGTTACCTGGCAGAAAAAGTGAATTTCTTCACAAGCTGATAATAGAGATATTATGTGACATACCTGTAATTTGTCTACTGAGATTCGACTTGCCAAATCATTATTATAAAGGTTTTTCAGTGTTTGATGTAAAGAACTATGTCGTACTGACATAGTGGAATTAAACTGGTAGGTCATATATATGGAAGTAATTGCGGTGATAAAGCTATTTTTTTCCTGACTGTGAGATATTGACTGTTTATTTCACATTTATCATTTCATGAATGCCTCATGACTCTGAATTCAGCTTTTCTCTCAAGGAAACATTGTGAGAGCCATGAATTTCATGTGGCTGGTAAACAAGCTGACAGACTTAAATTAGAATCACTTCTTAGAGGGAAGGAACCCGTGTAATATAAATTTTTTTCTTTGTGGCTTATTTAGCCACTTGTTTATGTCCCTTTCTAAATATTATTCAGCCTTTCTAACCAGTCTTCACAATTATGTTTTCTTTTGAATGTAGCTTGAATGTGGCTTAAGCTGTCTTGAATTTCTTAAATCATAAAGGATTAGTATTTCTTTCCTTATATAAGTACAAAGTAGACCATTAAAATAAGCTGAGTCATAAGAAGGTATGGGTGCCACTGGGTTAGGTATTTATGCACGCCGTCCGAAGTAGGGCTTCACAGATTCTGAAGCCTTTTCACTCTTACACCCGTTCTCCATCCCCATCCCTTTAGAGCAGGGGCGGAGGGGGTGTTGCCACCCACTTATGACTGGGGGTCTGGCTCAGGGAGGCTGAACCAGCCCAGCAACCTGCCTCCCACCACCCTCACCTCTCCCCTCCCGATTCCGTAGCAGGAGGGTATGGGACTGTGTTTTAAAATGTGAAACATGTATCTTTTGGCCTTTCTTTAAAGCTAAAGGAAGCTATTTGTAGTGTTCTTTTGCTGTTTGACCTTATGGCTCATCTTCCCTGTCTTCTTAAGTAAAGAGAAAGTCTTACAAAGTCTAAGGCACTCCACGTTTATTGATTTCTCTTCGTAAAACATGCTTCCTGGTGTATTTCCTAAAAATACCACCTCAAAGAGATATTTTTAATTTAGTATGAATTTGAGCGGATAAATAGCGTTGTCCTTGATTTGGAGAATGTAGAGCAATCTGATTTCTGTTACTGTCTTGCCAGTTGTCTTAATGCTTACTTATTGATGTTAGGTATTTTTTTCCCCTCCAAATGTTCCCATACTTCTCTCGTTTACTCTTCTAACATTCCTTCAGGAGAACATTCAGAATTTTTCAGAATCGATTCGATCTGCACTTAGTAGTTTGGAGGGCAGGGATTTGTTTTACAACAGTCTGTGAATTTTGCTGTTTTTACCAACTTAAAATTTTTGTTTGTTTAAAATGCTACCAAGTAGTTTTGAGTTCATGGGAAATCATAAAAATTTTATACAATAATTCCTCCAGGATTCCCTTAGGCGATTGGTTTTCCTACCTAAGTGTGTATCTTAAGGCTATAAATTAAGAAGGGATGACACAATACTTAGTTACATTTTCCTAAATAGGCTGTGTATTTACAATGATTCAAGTTTTCAGGAAAAATCCAAATAGGAAATAAGCAGAGAGGACATTATTCTGAATTCTCCTTAGTCTAGAAGACGATGCTTTAATCGTTCCTTATTTTCACCTGCCAGACACCAGGTATCTGGCCTAAAATGCTCATTAACGTCTCCTAGATTTGGGCTGTTTTGAAGAGTGCTTTTATCTGTAATTCACATTTAATATGCCCCATTAAATTTCAGAGCTTATGGAGTTTGGGTCATATTTTCCTGAAAGTTTACATTATTTGTCTTTCAGCAGCCTTAAGACTCGAAGCTATGTAATTTTCCATTTGCGCATCTGTAATCGTTTAGTCGTTGCTTTTCCCCTGACGCAGTGATTGAATATAAATCCCCATGCTGGGTACTTGTGTGTCTTAAAGACAAATGACAAACACTGCCTTGTCAACTGCAGCCATCACTTTATTAAAGTGATAGACTCTTCTCTTTTTATAGATCCCTATCAGATGGGCAAGGTGGATTTTGTTTTAATTTAGCTCTGTTCTTGTCTGTGGGTTCAGAATGATGCTGAACACTGTGAGGTAACATCATCATGGCAGTGTGACAGGAGTGGCCACGGCGATTTCTGTCCGTGCAGTCGAGGGCTCTTGCCTGCGGTTTCAGATATTGGGAAGGGACAGCCTTCTCGCCTTCTCCGGGTTAACGCCGGGTGGCTTGGTCACTTTGTAGCTGGAAGACATACATCCCCACGTTTAGCCTCATTCTCTTATCTGATCACCTGCCGATAGGTCCTGACTTCATCTCGTTGGCTTCAGTCATAGGGCAGGCTGCATTTTTTGTGTGTGGCTCTTGGTGGGTGTCTTCCAGCACAGCCCTGTCCGGTAAACTGTCTGTGATGATGGAGATATTCTGTATCGCTGTGCTGAGCAATGCAGAAACCACTAGTCACATTTAGCTGTCAGGCATTTAAATTGTAGCCAGTATGACTAAGGGACTGAGTTTCCAAATTTTACTTAATTGTAATTCAATTACAATTGAATTAGCTAGTGGCTACCATGTTGAATAGTGTAGCTTCTAGAAGTTTATAAGATAGTGGGAGATACAGGCAATTAATTAAAAGATGGTGGAAATAATTGAGGGATAAGCACCTGATGTCGAGGAAGGAGTGTAGCTGGTGTTATTGGTGGGTTTAGAAGGGACTTGAGAAAAGATGCTTTTTGAGATAGGATATTAAGAAGGAGAAGAATTTTGAAGGTGGAGAAGAGAATATGGCTCCGTGTAGTTCCCTGGCCAGATGAAGCAAGACAAGATCATAACTACCCAGATATTATCACTTACACCTTTTCAGAGAGGAAACTTATTGTCTGTACCGAGAGTTAGTGCCCTCCTGCTCAGTCTCGGCTCCTACACGTCTCATACTTCCAGGGACTAGCACAGTACTTGGC
The DNA here is from genome assembly GCA_004026885.1 of Lyroderma lyra. Classification (NCBI taxonomy): domain Eukaryota; kingdom Metazoa; phylum Chordata; class Mammalia; order Chiroptera; family Megadermatidae; genus Lyroderma; species Lyroderma lyra. The sequence goes on from PVJL010003664.1 coordinate 144,314, forward strand.
ATGATTGGTGCCAGTTAGTGTTTGCCAGGTTGAATTGAACGGGACCTAAAAGAGTAGATGGATTTTATTTTTTGACCTTGGAATTTGTCTGTTAGACCTTTAGTATTTACTTAGTATTCTAAAAAGTTTAAAATTTATGTCCAGTTAACAGCGAAGGTGTGGACTAGGCCGTCTTAGAATTGTTGCCTTGGTAAGGAGAGTATACGTGGGGAAGGAAGTGAACGACGTGGCATTGCGAACGCCATCAGCACGCTCCCTGTTACACTTGAGTGCTACGTTTGTGAAGTATCGATTAAGTGCATACAGTCCCTTAATTATAAGTTTTGAGTTCTAAGTTTTGTCTTTGTTTTATTTCTTTAGGAAAATAACATTTCTGCTTTGTTCTGTCCTCGCCCTATAACCTGTACCTTTTCTACTGAAAAAGTTTCACGAGAAGTCACTTACAATGTCTAACTTGGGGGGCAATGTGAATTACTAGCGTGATGTCAATCCTGCGTTTGCTCCTAGGTCCAGCAGTTTAAGCAGGATCCGCGCCCCACGACGTGTCTGCACTCCATCTTCCACGTGCACACCGGGGATGAGGTCCTCTCCTATGAGGACTACGGGCATCTTCAGGTACGGAGGGCAGACCACACACCTTCTTATTCCACTCTGTTCACACTCCACATCGTAGCCGACTCACTCCTCTTTACAATTCTTAAAAAGTAGATTTCATAAACTGTTCAAAATACAAGTTGCAAGTCAACCATGAAATGAGGAATGAAATGCTAACCACCAGGGCTGACTTAGTTATTGTGATCGAATATTCACTGTGACCAACTTCTTGGTCTGCAAGCAAAAAGGGCAACTGGACGGATTCTAATACCCATACTGTCTAGAAACAGTCTGTTCAGTGACAAAAGCTTGTACTCTTTAATGAATTTGAAAGAATTTCAGCGCTTAGGAAGGAGGGAGTACAAGAGAATTGATAGTGTTGCACAGCACATCAGAAGTTTCTGTGACATGGCAGTTCAAACATCACTAAAACAAAATTCCAAAAGGCACGCTGGAGTCTATATATTTTGTCTTATATAATATATTCGATTTTATACCTCTGCTAAAATTTTATGTTTGTTTTACTTTTTGTTCTCTCACATTTGTGTGCTGCTATTATCTGGACATACTGTTGCCTTATTTCCAGGACACAAATTTTACATGTGCTATTTGTCTTTAATGGATTTTCTTCCTGTTCCTCGTTTGGTCCTGCCATCTCTAGGACAGTGCTTATTAATCATATACTTCTTGCTGCAATATGAGTATCTCCTTTTTATAGTTACTCTCTCCGTAGAGATCTGAAACGTCTTCCGTTCGTGTGACTCCTCCACACACACCAAGCACTGTGACCCCATTTCTGTACAGCAGCAGCTGTACCAGTTCCTTTGAGAATTGTTGTTATATGAGTATGTAGTTCCTCTACCTTTTCCTTGTAATTGTCAATTAGGTTTTATGTGCCTTTTGCCTCGACAGATGTGTTTACTATCTGAAATGGGTTTTTCAGAAGTTAATAACTCATTTATTTTTGTATTCCAGAAATTAAACTCACTGCCTGGCACATACTGAGTGTTCAGTAAATGCTGGTCCACCAGCTATTTGGCAATCCCTTTCCAGTTTGTTGCTTATTGAGGTTTGCTTACAGAAGCATCCCAGAAGTCAGAGCAGAGAGCTGTGTGTGTTTGGGGGTGGGGGTGGGGGGGTGTAGCCCTAAATTGCTGTCCATAGGAATGAAATTCCTTTGAAGTCATTTCTGACAGGCTAGTGTCCACGCGGTAACAGAGTGTGTGGGCACCTGACAGTGGGACGAAGACCTCCATCATGTTCTGAGAAGGGTCACTCAGATGTTTTCGTCAGTCCAAATTACCTACAACCAGAATCCTATACCTTTGTGTGACCCCTCGGATCTTGACAAGACTCTGATATCCACTGAACTTTGAGGACTGGGAGCTTAGGGGAAACCCAGGCCCTGGAGGTCCCCTACAGCTCCGCCAGGCCCTGGTAGGGCGAGATGACTTTGTCCATGGCCTCTGTGTGATCAAGCGTCTGCCCCATCGTCGCAACAATCTGCCAGTTACTCAGGAAGGACTTGGGGAGAGTCAGGGGTGACACGAACAGAATTCCATCTTGCTTAATCTTTGTTTTTAACTCGAGTTGCAGTTTCCTGGTTAAATGAAACATTTTCACTGCTTTCTATTTATTTATTTTGTTGTGTAATCGCTTTATTGAGCTATAATTCACATCACATACAATTCACCTGTTTAGAGTGTACAATCCAGTGGTCTTAAGTATATTCCTGTTGTTGTACAGCCACCGCCACAGTCAGTTTCAGAACGTTTTGTCACCCCCGAGAGACTGCACTTGTTAGCAGTCGCTCCCCACCTTTCCCGAACTCCCAGCCCTGGGCATTCACCAGGCCCCTTTCTGTCTCTGTGACTTTGGCCTTGGCTTAGTCCGTACATTGCACACAAATGGGATCATCTCCTGTGTGGTCTTCTCTGACGACTTCTTTCCCTTAGCACCGCGTTTCAGGATTTGTCCGTGTCGTGGTGTCTGCCTCTCACCGCGTATTTACTTGACACAGTTTACACGTCCCGTTCAGGGTTCTGTGAGAGTCTTCTTTTGCTGAAGTGGATGTTATTGTCCTCATGTTTGTTTGTTTGTTTACATGATATAATGTCTATATTTACTAGACTAATAAACTAAAAGAAGAAAACCTCATTTGTTTCTGAAACTCATTTGTTCATAAATATATTTTAAATTATGTGCTATACCTTTGATTAAAATGACTATGTCCGTGCAGTTTCTTTTGTAAATATAAGACTGCCTTCAAGATAAACTGCTCATTGTTTATGGGGTGCTGGCTGGCGTCGCCCCAGTGTCTCACCGGGCAAGGCGCTCTCATTTACACACGTTTCAGAGGGATCGATACTCCATAGCTGCCTTTGGGGCACAACTGTTCTCATGTGGGAGCATTCTGCTCCCAAGTTTGAAAATAAATCTTTGCAAACAGCTGTTATGGAAACACTGGCTAAAATACCTGTGTGTACCCGTTTCCCTAATCAGGTGGTAACTGTCCCAGTGAATTTGAGGATTTTAGGGGTTTACATATGAAGCTGGGATTGTATTATGAAAACTAATGCCACAGCTCCTTTATTTCACATAGGAAGGGAAATCGTTCTTATAGGCTGTGATTAGAGCAAACGACTTGTAATTTTAGCTTTTACCTTTAATTTCATAATGGTTTGTTGTTTCCTTTAACTTTCTCACGGTGCTTCTTGTTTTCAGATAAATGCTGTCTCGCTCTATCTCCTTTACCTGGTGGAAATGACTTCCTCAGGGCTTCAGATTATCTACAACACGGACGAGGTAGGAGCTCCTCAAACTCCTCAGTACGGAGTTCATCGCTGAGATATATATATATATATATATATATATATATATATATATATATATATATATATATATTTTTTTTTTTTTTTTTTTTTTTTTACTTTTTAAAACTTATTTTTAGTTTTTTAAAAATGGATTAGTCTTAAATTCATATAAATAGATACAGGATTTGGAATCGTGGATCCGGAAATCTTTATATTTTCAGTGCAAAGCACTTTGAAAATGAACAGATGATGAAACTGTACTTCTTCGAAGGCTCTATTCAGGTCATCTGAAATAAAAACTAACTTTCAGAAAATTTTAATAGCAATGAAAGTAAAATAGCACTTGCAGATGTTCTCAGTTATGTTTTCCTTCACATTGTTGCTTTTTGTAACCCATCATCTTGAAAGCAGAAAGATCCTTTTATCAAATTGTATTATTTTTATTTGTGGGGCCGCTCAGTAGGGTTTTTGATGTTTTTCAAAAGACAAATACCATGTTCTTACTCTTACTGGAAATTTGAAAAGAATTTCTGTCCCAATGTGGAGGAGCATTGCTTCCATAGGCACCAGTGCTTACACAGACACAGACACACATACTGACATGTTTGGAAATGTGCCACAGCGGTACAAAGAGACCTTTTATCCAGGTGGCACATGCTGTGGGAAGGCCATTGTGGGGAAGATGTGCTCTGTGCACTTGTCCTCACTCCTCTCCCGTGACCCCTGCGGGGGAAGCTGTCATCCCACATGCCGAGCACCAGGATCACCGAGGCCCGCATGGAGGCTGCTGGGAAACTGGTGCTCCTGGGGGTGGTCTGCAGAGCTGCGTGTGTTGACAAGTTCATCAGGTGGTGCCCACGCCCCAGCTCCCTCAGACAAACACACCGAGTGTCGCTTCCCGGATGGAGGCTCGTTTACTCAGAATGTCCAGATAATGCTCGGCCAGCTCCTTAGAGGAAGTTTAGGTTGTACGTTTTAGAGTAAAAACACTGCAAAAAGCTGTAGGTGCTTGTGCGACAGGCGATCTGGAGGAGTCTCCTTCACTGTTTGTGTCTGCGTACCATTTACTTTTTGGTTTGTAAAGATGTCATCTTCTACCACCTGACCTAGAAGCTCTTTTCAAATCTCTTTCAATTTAATGGCACATGGAATTTCTTTCCTATTAGTTAATCTGTTGCTGTATAACAAGTCACCCCAGGACTTAGGAGACTGAACATTGTCATCTCAGGTTCTGTGGGTCTGGAATTCAGGAGCAGCTGAGCAGGGGGTGCTGACTTAACATTTCGTGTGGACATTTTAGATTCCAGATATTATCATTTAGTATAAAATAGTGCTTTGTATCTTTGTCAGTTCTTAAGATGCACAGTTCCCCTGAACAGTAAGAGATACATCATTGAAGAATTACAGCTGAAGCGTTGACAGGGTTTGAACGTTAGGCTTTACATTGGGTCACCGGGGTGACGTGGCATTCACAGTAGTAATGTAATAGTCACAAGTGTTTCCACATGTTAACAAAGTGCTGGTAGGCAAGTATGTATCTGGATTTCAGATGGTATCTACTTGCTCTTATAAACGTGATAGCCAAAGATCCTGTCACTGCATGTGTCCTTATGTTTCATCTGCTTTCTTTTAGGTCTCTTTTATTCAAAACCTTGTATTTTGTGTGGAAAGAGTTTACCGGGTACCTGACTTTGGTGTCTGGGAAAGAGGAAGCAAATATAATAACGGAAGCACAGAGCTACATTCGAGGTAACTGGCTGATTTCTGAGTGTTTTTTTTTTCTTTAATTTAAATGTGTGTATTTGAATATGAATAAAAATCAGAGTATTAGATTGGAACTGTGGTTTCTATAATTTTCATCTCTTTTTCTTCTATGTATGATGCAGATGAAATTCACTTAAAGTGAAAGAGTCTGTCTCTTTGCCCACAAGCAGGTGCCGGGAAGGAGCAGGGTGTCTCCCAGCCTCCCGCCGCGTCTGCACTCGCCCTTGAGCCTGTGCTCCCTGGCTTTTCTGCTCAGCTGCATCCTCTCCCTTCTCCTCTTTGCAAAGATGCTCTTTGAAAGATCAAGTCCATTAAATTGCCAAACACCAGCTTATAGGCATTGCACATAAAATCCCCTTCTATGTTAGAGAGCTGTTCTTTATCCTAACGAGAGATACTCTTACCTTTGTATAAAACTTAATGTTCGTCCTTTTCTGTAAGAGGTGTCACCAGCATCTTGAGCCATGGTTTAGTTGGTTTGCATAAACAGCAGTAGCTGATGATTGATGTTAACAGTTTATGAATTTTATTTATTTGTTAGAGTTAAGGAAATAGCTTTAGTGACTGACTGCACCTTTTAAGTGTTCAAAATTTATGCCCATGAGGTCATCTTTTAACTGAACAGCATAGCTCAATTAGTCTTATCTATTTCACACTAAAAGATTTAAGAGTTTGAAGGTTATTAGCTGTAGGTCAGCTTAGATCACTGAGACTTAAATGAAGTGAAGAAACTGTTCAGGAAACACTGGTGAGGAGGAACCTGCAGCTCTTTTGGATGGAAGGACTAATCACACCAAAATTAAGCTGATATAAGATATTTAATAAATGAAAGCCTGGCTCCAGATCAGTAGCTGTATAATGTCTCTAATGCTTCCGTTTCCTCATCTACAAAATAAAGATAATAACAGTTTCTGTGTAACAAAGCTGTTATAATGATTGTGTTAACGTTTTGTGTGTGTGTGTGTGTGTGTGTGTGTGTTTGTGGTGGCACTTGAATACCTGGCATAAGTAGTACTTGAATAAAGTGTGCTCTCACATTTCAGAATATTTTAGTAGCAAACATTGAAACAAAAAGGGCCTTCTGATTAACTCCGGTTAACTAACATACAAACACTTTTCTATACGTTTTATGATTCATGTGAGACATTTTGTAATGCAGAGCAGAACAGCAGCAGTCAGTGAAGGAGTCAGCGAAGTAGAGAAGTTTATGGGAAAGTTCAGTTCGGACATAAATTCTGGCAAATAAAAAAATGGGAAGATAATGTCGTATTTTAGCTATCATCCCAATTAAGTTCTCAACATTCCAGATTATAAGTCAAATTACAAAAAAGAAAGTAGATTTGATTAGAAAGGGTGATTTTTAAAAATTTACCTCTTCAGTATGTATGATTGATCAGACCCTTTCTGCTTTTTTAATAAGCAGATATTGTTTTCAGTATAAAATATTTGTAGTGGGTTTTTT